>JAGDQP010034936.1:0-19843 GCA_022664845.1 Lepisma saccharinum | reverse complement strand
TCAGTGGCGTATTCTGGATTCCCAGTTTGGACTACCACTAGCCGAAGTAATAACTAGAAAAAGGGTACGGAGGTTGATGATGATAGATGTTCTGGCCTTCCTTTCATGTATATTAACATAACTTGTGCAGATGAAAATGTATGTTCACAAACTTAGGCTGCTGTGGTAGCCTAGATGGTCTACAGGATACGCTCCTGATATCGTTGAAAAAGTGCTTATATAAATAGTTGAATAGACAGAATATTGAACGTTTACCAAAACTAGAAACTGTCTCTTAGTTTTAATGGGCACGTATAATAATGTGGTAATAACAACTCCTATTTTGGCAAAGTACTGTTATGTGATTCAAAGTGTCGTGATCACTTTTACGTGTGGTCACTGCAGAGCATTGTAATATTTCTCCATTTATTGCTGAGGAAATGTGATGAATTTGGATTTTTTACGTCGATTCTTAACTACCAATGACACATGCATACTTTACTACAGTTCAGAAACGAGACAGCATTCAAAGCCGTGGAAACATTCTGGTCCTCCACCTCCAAAGAAGTCTGCTGGAAAGATATGGCATATTTTTAGGAGAGGGGGGTGGGGTGCAAAAGTTATCCTCATTTACTACCTTCCACCAGGTAAAACCAATACTAACGAATACCATACCGCGCAGCTTTTAGACCAACTAAAGATAAAAATAACAGAAAAGAAGCCCGGTTTAGCAAAGAAAAAAGCAACTTGCATCATGACAATGCTCGCCCCCGTACAAGTGGTGTTGTAATGACAAAAATCAATGCGTTTGGCTATGTTGTTGTAATGGCAAAAATCAATGCGTTGGACTATGATTTGATACCACATCACCTTATTCGCCGTATTTGGCTCCATCTGATTTCCACCTCTTCTCGAAGTTGAAAGAATACTTTGCTTGGCCTCAAGTTTCTTCAGACGAAGAGCTTCAAGTGTGGAGGATTTTGCAGACGTACAAGAATCTGTTTTCCGCAATGACATAAAGGATTTGAAACATCATTTAACCAAGTGTATTAGTGTAAAGAGAGAATATGTAAAAAGACAAAGACGATTTCCCAGGGACATGTCCATGTCTTGTATTTCATTCTGAAAACTTTTAAACTGATCCTCGTATATATTCGTGAAATACATCCAAGGCCTCGCTTGAGGCTTAGCCAAAACCCCACTTGGTACTGCATTTTACGTTTCTAGCAATTTTTTGTACTTCAGTAAATAGAATGTCTGTTGATTTCCCTCCGCCACTACAATAACTAGCTACCGACCTACCTTTAGTGTCAATTTTTCTTACAGGCCTACTATTCCATCCTTTTCTATATGAAATTAGTGTGGAAAATGGAATATTGAACCTTCTTGACACTTCACGACCTAGAACACCTTTTTACACTTGAGTAATGCAATGTCCAAAGTTTACACTGTGTATCGGCCCTTTAACCCTCTGTTAGTGTTTCTAATGTATGTCCTTCCTGGCTCCTATGTGTTAGTGATCTGTACATCAAGAGGGAAACATTGAGTGATCCACCAATCAAGCGTATTCTTCACTTATAATGCGTGATTCCCGCATTCAGGATCACACTTTCCCAGATCTGTGAAATAGAGGGGTAAGTATGTTTAGGGATATAAGTCACAAGCAACATGTAATGTTGGATTTGTGCTCATGATAAAGCCTTAACTTTATGCTATAAAACGAGATAATTCCCATTTCCCTCGGGATTAAACTCATTGCGCTATTGAAATTTGAAGTTAATGTACAATTTTGATTTCAAATTAATTTTCTTCCGTTTTTGAAAGTTGAATCATTTAAAAACTATTGCTTGTATAGAGCTTATATTGATAAATAGGGTCTCTTGTGATACTTCCAACAACAGTTTCAGATTTTTATCATTTCTCATCAATTTTTTATGACCCCTGATCATATTTACCCCGTATCGCACTTACCCTGTGTGACCTTAGAACGAATCTGTCTTTTTCTGAAGTGCGCAGCTAGTTAGGTATTTCAGTCTGATTTTGTGAAATTGTTCGATAAAGAAATTTGGACAATTGCTTCGAACTCAAATTAGCTAATTCTTTAAAATCATGAATTGAGTTATATTCATATCCGTCTTCTAATATGTAATAATTTATTTATAATACAGGTGATATTTTTGCACTCTCCATAACCCCAGATAAATGCGCTTTTTGTAAATCGAAAGAAAAAAAATGTTCCAACTGTTCCTAAATAATTCAATATGTCGAATGTAAATGATCTTAAATGCTTTCATATTGAGTGTGCTGCACAACATACATTAATTGCAGCAGGACACTGTCACATTATGTCTTGAACATTTTTAGAATTCCCCAACAAACAAGTCTGCAACTACCACCTATTCTTAACAAAATAAGAATTCATGATAAATACCAAAATTTATCAGATTTGATCAATTTTCTCTTAATCCCGACCTCCTTTCTTCACAACTCTCGAGCCAACACCATATTAGCGGAAGATCTGCCCAGTTGTTAAGGTTAATATAAAGCAACTATCTCCAACGAAAGATGGCAGCATATGTCTAATGTATTTTTATCGATACACAAAATTTTAATGCTGCTGCTACAAATTCAAGCAAAGAGAGTTCTAACTTTCAGGGAAGAAAGTTCATAACCAATTCAAGAGTTCGATCAATACCGATTTTTAGTTTTCTTTTCTTGTCATTGTTGAAAATGCTTGATTATTGTTGCGAATATAAAAAAATGTAACCATAAAGGTCTTCAACAATGTACAACAACGAAAATAACAAATTGACATTGATCGAACTCTTGAGAACTGGTTATGAACTTTCTTCCCTGAAAGTCAGAACTCTGTAGGAGCAGCATTGAAATTTCGTGCAACGATAAAAATACATTAGACATATACGGAGGTAGTGCTGCGATCTGTTGTTGGAGATCGTTGCTTTACATTAACCTTAACGAGTCACGATTGTTAGACTCTTCTCCTCTCCTGAAAGATCGCTTAGATCCGGTTAGAGCTTTCATTGTTCTGCATCTTACAAACAAGATAGGGAAGAAAATGTTTTTTTTTTTCTTGCGCCATGATTAGGATGTCAAAATATGTGCGCATGCAAAATTTAGCAACCTGAGAGCAATTGGTTTGGGAGATGATACAATGGTCAGATGCTTGTCTATGAAGAGTGATATAAACGTGTTGAAATATCGGTACCATTATACTTCTAAATTGCTGAAAGAAATGGAAAGCAAATACATAGTAATCAGTACTGGGTGGAAGGCGCTACATTGTGAAGGGAATATACTTCATGGCCACAATAAGGTAAAGGCACCAGTTCTCGGTATGTTAAGGTGGATTTGGCAGAAAGTGCTTACTATAGATCTGTGTGTAAGAAACAACCCTATTTTTTCACTTCATTAGCAACTTCAGGTCTCGTGCGATAATGTATCATAAATCTATTCGGTGATTTGCATTATAGTGATAGAATTACGTTTCTTTACAACCCTAATTTTGCTCCAGTAGTCGTCACCCTAAATTTGGCTGTTCCCCTATAGTCGTCACCCAATGTACTACAAACATTCGTTTGTAATGTATGTTATCCTCTTTTTCATCTTCACTGGATCTGAACCTGGCAAAATAAAGCGTGTTTGAAAGGAAAGAGGCACAGAGGGCTTGCTAGAGGGTCCTCAGAAATCCTAAAATATTTGGATTTTACTGATGGCTACTCGAGAGAGTGAGACTATCACCATGAAATTTCTATAAATTTAACATCATATTAAATTTAATTTATCCCTTTCTAGAGTAAAAATGTCAAGTAGCTATTTTTTAACTGTAATCGTCATCCATGAAGAGCATTGGTGCAAAGTATGTTTGACTTGCACCAGTAGTCGTCACCCCTCCAAAGGAGAGAAAGTGGCAGTCAATGTACGCAAACTTATAATCTGATAATTTGATCATTAAAGAGGCATTTTATGCACATGTAAACATCAGGTATTTATTCGTAAAACAACTTCAATGCTTCTTTTTTAATGTCCACCTTTTAGTAACAAAACCATGGAAATAGCAGGAAACACGAACTTTCCGCCCAAACACAATACATTTCTACTAAACGAAGTGACGTAATAACCATATTTATGATGCTGGTTACGTACCAGATTATGACTGTTAACTTGGTCTGTTTTGGTCACCAAACGATGAAAGGTTTTCTTATTTTTACATGTTTAGTAAAAACATGACTACCACTGGACCAGTGACGAGAACTGGTACCGTTACCTTATTGAATCTCGATTGATTTTCTTAAATGGGAAGGAGGTCATGTAATATATCATTCTGAGCTAGAATTTTACGGGAAATGTTTCTGAAGTCAGTTTTACCGTAAATGTAATATTGTGAAATGGTATGTGACGCATGGGGTAATGATGCAATAGCTTGGACACACCTATTTCACCTTGAAATAACGAAGGATATGAATCCCAAAGGCGTACAAACCCATTTCGATAGAGCATTATGCTCAGGAACAATTTTATACATTTAGGTTTCATTTCCGTCATTATTTCGATACAAAATGGGTGTTTCCAGGCTATTGCATCATTACCCGTTGACAGCGTCACATATACATTATCTCTCACAATATTACATTTACGGCAAAACTGACTTCAGAAACGCATTTCCCGTAAAATTCTAGCCCAGAATGGTATATTAGATAACCCCCTTCCCATTTAAGAAAATTAATCGAGATTGAATATGGCGAACTTCAAGATAGAGGCCATGAAGTATATACACTCCACAAAGTAAAGCCTTCTACCCAGTACCCATTACTATGTATTTGCTTTCCGTTTCTTCCAGCAATTTAGAAGTATAATGGTATTTCAACACTTTTATATCACTCTCACATACAAGAATCTGACCATTGTATCATGAATATCTCCCAAACCAATTGCGCTCGGGTTGCCAAAATTTGCATGCGCACATATTTTGACATCCTAATCATGACACAAGAAAAAAAAATAACTTTTTTCTGCCCCATCAGTATATTTGGTTGTTAGAATAACACGAAACTTCCCCAGTTTGGTGTATTTTTCATTCGTTTCTAATGTAGCCAGGACGTCTGTTGAAGTTATACAATAAGTTCCTTTATCTATTTATGAATAAGCTAACAATTATATGCTTTAAACATAACTTCATAGATCATATACTATATGAGTCAAGGAGGATTCCCTCCCTTACCTACGGTTCTGAATTCTTGGACACCTTCCTAAATACTCTGACCTATGAAACTTGTTTGCAATTTGTTCAGTACGATCTAGCTCCATATTCACATTTTTTTGATAATTATTAAATAATAATAATAATACTATAATTAAATAATAATAATGCTACATCTCGATTTCTGTTACAAACAAGGTTTAAAATACTACTTTTTTGTAACCGTACAAGTTCTACTTTAATGCTAGAAAGTACGGTTATTACAGTCAATGAAGTCAACTAGTAAAGAGACGATAGATGCAACTCAATACGGTACATACCTATGTTGTCTAATTCTTTCATACTATGATATTTACCCTGTTTCTAATGCTATGTAATAGGTTAGTCATTCTTTACGCAGGTTAGGTTAATTAGAGTAGGCGCATACAGAATCACGTTCCAATGTAATATCCTAATGATATTGTATAAGTGAGGTTTAAACCACTAAATACGAACACCTTTACAGAAATAGAATAGTTCTAACTTCTTTTTAGTTAGGTATTATGAAATCAGTTGCAAAAATCGTTACATTTTAAGCCTTCTTTCAATTAAATACCTTTCAATTTCTAATTTTAAAATAATGATTGATAAAATGTAAGAAAATATACGGTAGTACCGTCAAATGGGGCACTTTTGGACACATCGTGTAATTTCGGGTGGACATGAAGGCAAACATTTATTGTCTATGGGCAACACTGTTCAACAGACGAAATTTATCTTTAAGTGCATCTGTGTATGTTCTAGAGCAGTTTTTGTTTTTACATTTTCATACTCAAGGACCGACAAACTACAGGGGAAACAATTCCAGTGCTAGGAAGATGCTAGTAAGTTACAGGTTAATTTGACGTTCAAAAGATGCCATCACACATTCAGATTCTATTTGTTCTAAATAGGAAACATAAACTCCAATCATGATTTTCCACTGTCGAAATCTACAAAATACATGTTAAATAATTAAATGTATTGATTTCCCGACGACCGGTGTAATAGTTTCTCGGACAGATAGTTGAAAACCACTGTTCTACCGTATTTGGTTGAAAAACAGCCACATTTGGACAGTACTGATATATATCTAAAATTACATGACATGTATAAAATTGTCTTATTTGATGATAAGCCCTACACATTGAATACGAACTCCGTCCTAGGATTTGTATACGTACTTTGTAAATTATAGTGCTCTAAATTGTATTAATCTACATGTATGAAGAAGGCGTTGGTGAGAGTTGAGTTGTGAAGTACTTTACAAATGCAATTGTTTCAACACTTCTAGTGTACCTCCTGTTTGCAAATAATGGCTTCAGTATTTATTTTTCGCTATTTAATACAAACACATTCTACTACAAGACAGTCTGCACCTTGCAGTGAATTGATCAATCCGAATTGATTCGGAGTGATCAGAATCGGTTATTTTATTTTTATCAATGATTTATACATTACTGATTTTAGATTAGCTAATGCTAGTTTAGTTCACAATACAGATGGTAAAGCACATTTTTTGCTTATGTAAGGGAAGGTTCAATTGAAATGTAAGGTGTGTAAATACTATATTCGAACCCAAATAAGTAAATTGAATATACATATGCCAAAAATGCAACTATCTAACGTAATTGCATTAGGTGCAAAATTAGCACAGTACATTACACTAAAGATGGATTGTTGCTGTATGTACTATATGTTAAGCTACATTTGAAATCTAGTTCATTCTGGTTGGTGCAAAAACTCGAATTTCTATAGAAATTTAGTTACTAATTATAACCTACATTACCTAAAAATAAAACTTAAACGAAAATAAAGCTTACCAATGAAACTGAAAGGTCTTGAGTTTGACACTCATTCTCCTCCTCGTCACTTTCTGCACGCTGTAAATAAAATTTAATTTTTCTCAGATTTTTCAACGAAGATAAGCTGGAACTTTTTACTGGTACTCGCGGATAACCTGTAAAAGTATCTTCTGGTAGCGGTGGAAGAGAGGTTACATTATCCAGATCAATTAAAGATTCTTTCGAATAAGATTCTGGGTACCGTTCATTAACGTCCTGTTTCAAACTTCTAACGCTGCTAGTTGTCATCAAGTGAGTACTTTCTGGTAATTTGTGTCTCGATTCCAAAGATCGAATTTTTTCAACTATAGAAGGCAAATTTATATTTACAGGTTCTTGATTACTAATATCTACTTTGTCATATTCGTCGTTTTCGTTTATCTCTTTTTCAAGAAATAGTGCAAGTTTTTCATATTCCTGCTTCAAACAATGATACGCTGGTTCACTAGGGGGCAGTTTCTCTACTAATTTAGAGCTTGAGATTGCAATTCGGTGAGCTATAGACACAAAAGATTTGCCTGCATTTCTCATAGCAGCTACAGTCTTTGATGATCTTGCTGCCAAACATCGCAAATAATTTACGTACTTTTCTGCTGCAATAGCTCTATCCTTAAGTTCCATTGCCATTTCCGTGATAGTAACTGCATTATGTAAAATTTGTTCTGCCTCTTCTATTGCATCTACATATCTGGATTTCTTTTCCATTGGATACGTTTGCACGTAGAATTTTTCTACTAAATCTTGCACGAAAATAGAGAAAAACAATATCTCCACACGTTAATCGAGACTATTTTGTTAGAACCAATGACCTATATCTAAAAGCGATACTGGACTGACTGCTGCCAATGAAAATTTCATGAATATGTCGTCACCTTGGAACCAGAAAATAAAAAACAGTTTTATGTCTACTTTTGAGAAAAAGAAGTTTTAAAATTTGAAGTTCCATTTAAAGTCTGTATAAATTCATTTCATTTCTAGCAACTTGGAGGTCGTTTTGTGAGATAATATTTTTGGGGTTGATGGTGGCGATATGAAGCCAGGGAGCGGAGAGGACACTCGTTTAACCACGTCCAGTCTAAACCAATAATATGAAGAAAATTTTCGTCCAGTCTAAACCAATAATAACTCAGCTTTTAACACCTGATAATGCTGTGCGGACCGATTTTTATTTGTCTTATTTCTTGTAAAAACCGTAAATACTTTTTGCAGAATTTTCTATTATATTCAAAGTACGGTATACAATTGTATGAATAACTCAGAAATTAATACTTCATCAACAAGACGGGTCACACAGCGATAATAAGCGTATAAAACAGAACTGAAAATGTTGCCCATATTGGATTACACTGGCAGTGGACAAACGAGAGTAAATTTGCGCTGGCTTTTATCTTCCGACACAAAGTAGTCACTGCAGTATCGTTACGTAGAGCTCGGTGGTTAGAACAGTGTGTTGATAGACTAAGGGCTCATTTTAAAGTCCGCTTGCATTGCTTGCGATTTGGGTGAATAGATAATTCAAACACGTGTTAC
This sequence comes from Lepisma saccharinum, assembly GCA_022664845.1. NCBI lineage: Eukaryota > Metazoa > Arthropoda > Insecta > Zygentoma > Lepismatidae > Lepisma > Lepisma saccharinum. Next base: position 11,254 of record JAGDQP010034936.1, on the reverse strand, counting down.
AACACGTAATAAAACTAAACCCCGAAACACCAGGCTAATCGCAAGCAACGCGAGCGGGCTTGAAAATGAGCCCTAGTGGGAAATATAAATTCATATTGAAGAATCTCTAAAATGATCAGGAAAGGAACAAAGTATTACAATTCTGCATTGAGAACATATTTTAATCAAATGTAATTTAGATTATTAATCACATTGGAAGATCAATTTATTCCAAAAATAATGTTGAATAATTTCTTCTAACCAGATAACTGCTCCATTCAAGTGTGTCATGAAATGCAAGAAACAAATTTACGTAGACTACTACGGCACGTTATGAAATTTATGTAACTTTACATACATGTGACTAAAATTACATGTGACATTTTTTTATGTAAAGTACGGTACAAGCTGGCTTATCGGGCAAATTGAGATTCAAACACAGTTTGGCATTCCAACCAACTCCGTGATATTTGCAGTTTTTAAATTGAATGCAGAAACGAAAGCTATCATTACATACTAGCATTATTTAATTCCTAGGTCGGTTGGACTGACAACAGTTGACAGAGACGACATCCTCGTCCGTTTAATATTTGAATCCTAAACTGCCTTGTGTATAGTCTATCTGAATAACATCCATATTCACTCATTCTGCCAATACACATGATTTATCTCAAATTATGTTCATCATTCTGAAAAATGATAGATTCAAAAGTTTAAAAATACAAATCGTCCAACACAAATTTAGAATATCAACAGGTTTCAAAATGAAATTCTCTCTCATTATAAAGACTACATGGTGAGAGACTAAAGTGAAAATGCACAGAGTAACCATAAAGTGACTCAAAAAACTCTTGGGAAAATGTACAGGGTGTCCACAATTTGGCACTCCAAAAAGATGTGTGTAATCTAGTATCAACGATGCTCCAAAGTTGTCTGGTCTTAATAAAGAACAACTAGTACTTTACTCTAGAATGACTCGGCACAGGAAATCATTAGCGTAGAGAATGTCAAAAAAGTTACTTTCTGACTCCAGTATCTATTATTTAATCCGATATCCAGCGTTAGAGTGTGCGCCGGTATGCCATATAGGACTGAAAGCATACCAGCTCTGGAGTTTTCGGACTAAAAGCTACTGTCACTGAATAAATGGCATGCTGTCAGGTAAATACGCGATGAGTTCGTAATTTCAAGACACTGTTACCAATTTTTCCACTTCGGTTCTAAAAGTGGGTTTATAGAGAGTTCATCTAAGTGGAGAAGTACTTCCTGTTGTGACAACATTAGTTCCGTTTCCGATAATATCATGTTGGAGACGTTGTCGTCGAATTTGTAATTATGTAAAGTAAATTAACGTGTTTAGGAAGACGTCCTGCGTAAATAAATGTGGAGAGTTTTCTAGAAAAAAAAATAAAGTACTGATCAACCTGACTTTCTACTCTATTTCGGTAAAGTATGTGAAATCACAGATAGTATCTGTGGTGAAATGTTGAAAATGCGTATTGTATTTATCTAGTACAATAAAAAAGGTCTTACCTGACTTTAACTAATCTATTTCAGTAAATATTAGTAAATGTAAAAATGCAAGGGGAAGCAAAAGCAAACCATTTTTCGAAAGAAGGAGAAAAAAGTAATGTTCTTGTAAAAGAAAACTAAAAAAAAAAGACTTTAAGTGGGTTGAGAGCGAACCTTCAGCACAGCGATCCGATGCTCTAGTCACTACGCTTAGTAGGCAATTGCTGTACAACGCTATCCGAGCGCTTTCTGTACGTAGTTGAGCAAACGGCCAAGAGTTTCATGGCATCATTGCTAAACCAAACATCTCCTGTATCAACCTGCAATCGTGTTGGTTCGTCTTCTACCCAGTAGAACCCAACAGAATGACGCGCGTGGCGCGCCTTTCCTTTGTTAATGGATCACTCCAAAACCTGCTAATGCGCGTTGGCTTTAACCTTGGATATTACATATACATATGAAGTGCAAAACTCAGCTGTGTAGCAAATGTCGTTTAGGAGGTATTATCACACATATATTTGATATATTACAAATATTTTCTCTACGTGAATGTTAAAGCACTTAAAATTACTTAATGATTCGTTAAATTCTAGCGAAGACTGGTAAAACCCTCCATGTGTCCGTGGACTAACTATACTGCTTTAACGATCCACGACACGTGATACGTCAAACCGCACACAAACTTGCTGCAGATTTCATGAGGCACGTCAGTTATAGCAAATTTGAAAACTCTTTGCAACACAATTGATGGGAGAAAGTTCGTTACAGCAAGTAAAAATCAAGTTATTTCAAATTTGATGTAAATTTACATCCAATCTAGGTATGCTCAAATTATACAACATTAATTATTATGTTTCTCATTCGAGATTTGCTGCCTAAACATGTGCGTATAATTTTTGGAAGTGTGCCCTGTTTATTTACATTTTGATAACACGTATGCGTGTGCAAAATCCTAGGAAAACATATTGTCTCTGCTTCTCCCCCCCCCCTCCTCCTTGAACACTGCCTATATGAATTATTCTTCAACTCACTTGCTGCGGCCATTGAGCTATACTGTAACATACTGTAGTGTAACAAAAGTAATTGGTTACCTACCTGAAATGTTGGGGGGGGGGTACTTGCTTTGACAAAACGTCGGGCCACCTTTTGTTGCTATAACGACGACGACTGTCAAACAACCACCTGCTCTCAAATAGGTTGTGGAGCCTTATCATTGTACACTTCATTTCATGTTCAAGAATCGATAACATTAAACTTCTTGCAAAATAAATATTAATTATACTAAATATTTCAAGACAATTGAGGATATTAGTTTATCTTCGCTGCAAAAAAACTGAGGGGGGGGGGGGCAGGCCTCCCGGCCTACATCCGTCACTGACCTTGACTCATTATTCGATAAAACCAATTTCCACTGCTCCAGTGTCCAGTTGCGATGGTCCAGACATTACTTGATCCTCCAAACTTTATTGATCTTCGTGATATCACGCTTCATTTGGTCTTCCATTTGTCTCCAAGCTTATGTGCAGATGTTCTCTCTGCCTGAATATCCGACTCTTCTCGCAATGTTCCAATGAAAACGGATACTCCAGTTGCTGCTTGAAATTCCTGTCTAATGGTGGCCATCAGTTGTGTCAGGCCGGTGTTTGCCAATTTCAGGGTTGAGCGATTTCTGGTGTTCGGAATTTTCAGTCGCTCTAAACGTTTGGCATTCCTACAACTTTCCACTACCTTACACTTATGCAGAACGAATGCCACAGTAGATTGGGACTTGTTTAACTTAGCAGCAATTGCCCTATTGAGATTACGCTTTTATCGAAGTCCAACAGCTCTGCACCACTTGTCATATCATTCAGAAGCTGCTCCCTTGATTACACTTCAGACATGGTTCAAGTACCTGACGGTCGAACGGGACCCAATCACGTACCGTCACAGAGTGATCAATTATTTTTTGCTAGATAGTGTATTTACCAGGTGTGTAAATATGAAACCGGAATTTGCGAATAGACGACGTTAGCTGTCACTGTGGTTACCGTAAAACTGCGTCCTTGGCGCCACTTGCTTGTTTTGACTGCTGATAACGATTTGCAACTCACAAACAGACAACTTTCATGTCATAGTGTAGTGTTTAATAGCGTTGAACATGGCGCAATTTGTACATACAAACTACGATGTGCGAATAGCATTGATTTTTTGTTACAATTTGAAGAAAACTGCTGCAGAATCGTATCGCATGCTTGTCGAAGCTTACAGTGATCATGCTCTTGGTAAGTCACAGTATTATGTGTTGTTTGCAAAATTTAAAAGTGGCGATTTTGACGTGAGAAACGAAGAACGTGGAAGACCACCGAAAAAAGTTTGCAGACAGCGAATTGCAAGCTTTGTTGGATGAGGATGACGCTCAAACGCAACAACAACTCGCGTATCAATTAAATGTGACACGAGAAGCAGTTTCCATACGTTTAAAAGCCATGGGCAAGATTCAGAAGGTGAGAAAATGGGTTCCATATACATTGACTGAACGACAGCAGGAAAACCGAAAAACCACCTGCGAAATTCTGCTCGCAGCTCGCCAGGTACAAAAGGAAATCATTTCTCCATTTAATTGTGATTGGTGACGAAAAGTGGATCTATTTCGAGAAGCGTAAAGGATCATGGGTAACTCCAGGAGAACCGGTGACATCGACTGCAAGACCAAATCGCAATTAACGGAAGACAATGCTTTGTGTTTGGTGGGATCAGAAGGGAGTTATTTATTATGAACTGCTGAAATCTGGCGAAACCGTTAATACCCAACGTTACCGACAACAAATGATCGATTTGCATCAAGCTTTGCGTGAAAAACGACCAGAATATGACCAAAGACAGCATAAAGTGATTGTGCTTCACGATGATGCACCCTCCCACACAGCAAAACCAGTCAAGGAAACGATTGCGACGTTTGGCTGATAAATCCTTCCGCATGCGGCTTACTCGCCAGACTTGGCGCCTTCCGATTTTCACTTATTTACATCCATGGGACACGCACTTGCTGACCAGTGCTTCACATCTTACGAAAATGGCTTGATGACTGGTTTGCAGCACAAGAGGCAGAGTTCTTTTGGTCTGGCATCCACACATTGCCGGAACGGTGGCAGAAATGTATCGCTAGCAATGGCCAATACTTCGAATAAAATAGTTCTTAGCATTGTCATCCAATCACTGTGTCTCTTCTGTACATAAATTTCGGTTTCATATTTACGCACATGGTATAGCTTGTGCTATTATACGCGAAATCCAGAGTGTTTGAATTTATTTATGACCTTCAGGAATGTAAGGCTCAGGCTGGGCAGTCCAGAAGGCTGCATAACTGCATAGCTCAAGAATTAAAACAAGGAGGCAAAACGCAGTTGGAGAAAGTTGAGAATTTGCGAACTCGAGTCACGATTTTAATGCTCAACGATTGTTGTCGTGTTGAAGAATGTTAATGCAATTATAAACTTTCGTGTACCTTAACCCATGGAATCCGTTTAATCATTTTTGGAATGAATATTTTGGAGTCTGATTTATTTTATTTTTCTAGTACCATTTCGAGGCTTACTAGTGTGCCGGAATACCCTTTGAGAGACACAGGTCTAAAGTTCGTTGTCCAAGCTTGTGCCAAAGGCCTTTAATTCATGTACCGTAGAAGCAAGATGAAGCGGTGGAGACAGGTGCTTTCGTGGTGGGTGTTAGTTTGCGAACCCACAGTCTGCTTCAGATTCAAACATTAGTAGAGACCTTACAAGTCGTAAAGAATCCCTGTAGTATGTAGATTTGTAATATACCAACGTACATGCTACTCCGCTGCTGATTAAATTATTATTAACGTCCTAAACGAGCTGATAAGCTTCTAAGGATGCGACGTACAGTTCTTTTTGTAAAGTTGGTTCCGATCCACTTCTGTCAATGAACCCCAGCGGAAATAGAACCCTTACCACTCGCATAGAAAGCGAGCGCGTTAACCCATCGGCCACTACCACGCTGCTGTAGCATGTGTTGAAAATACAGGTAATGATAAAAGACCGTGCAAAACCAACCGTTTTTTATTGACAGCCTTGTGTGTTGGATAGAGTGATAGATTGCTGGCCAGGAGACCAGTGTTCGATTTCTAGCAAGGTGATTTTTATTTTTTGTAATTGTGTTTTTCTTTGTGCTTATAAACAATGTTTTTTTTATCTCTGTTGCATTTCTTTTTTACATTTTACAAGTTAAGTTAGATTAGGTTAGGTTAAGTTAGAAAGGTCAAGTTAGAGATGTTTTTCTATATATGTGTTTTCAAACTCACGGACATAAGTTAGAAAAATCAGGTTAGATATTACAGATTACGTTTAACAACATTTTTCCAATTCTTTCCTCATACAGTACGTATTTTAACGGGTAGCTAACAGATGGCAGTACCTACTTCTCAGAATTTTTACAACTTGTGAGACTTGTGTAACTTGACCGTTTTTTGGATTATACTTTAATGGTAGGTCCCGTAATTAGATCCTATGTTCGAATAAATGAAAATTGTAACTCGTTCAAAATCTTTTGTTTGTTAAGCCATATTATCTCTCGTAAATTTTACGTCGACTTGGTAAAGTAAATAAATTTTCTAAAATCATTTGTTCATTATTTTTACTTTTTAGTGCAACTTCGATGGCGGTTTATTTTTTAAAAAAGTTATTTTTCTTTTTACTTTATAATGTATTTCTTTCTTAAATAGTTCGAACTGGTTGAATCGTTCTCACGTGATTCACGAATATGAGCTTAATAATAGTCTCGTTACCATGACTATTGTAACATCCCTTAAATTTTAGTACGGCAACATCCATGAGAGTAGTATCATCGTCATTTTACTGGAACTGATTAAACCGTTCTGATCAGCTGCGCAAATAAGACTTTAAATTACTTTGTATCGTTTCCATGAAAATGGGAAGTGAATTCAAAAATCAGTTTGACGAAAACAAATCACTCTAGTAGGCCTATCATGTCAAAAATATGGCTTTAATCAATTAAACAGCTCTGACGCTATGCACGATTTTTAAAAAAAATATATTTATGGCCTTTAGGCATCTTTGGCTCAAACCGACGTTGTGCACAAATATATTGAACGATATCTTTAGTGGCTTCAATCGACCCAGTGTCGTTGATTCCGGCTATGATTTTACTAAAACGTTTATGTAATTTTTTATCGCTGTACAGTTCAAAATTGATTAACAATGTTAACAATCAGAATGGTGGAACTTAACACTTGATCATTACTAACACTTGGAATAATATTGTGACCAATTAAGTTAATGCATATTAAAAGTTGATGGCCATCGCCCAGCTCTGTTAAGCAACTTTAATATTGAATATAAATTTAGCAAAACTAAATTTAGTACTTGCAGTCTTCTTAATATTTTTTTTCCAAGAAAGCTGAATTTTTACGTTTGTACTGAGCAAAAATTTAGATCATAGTATGACTTATACAAGTATCGAGGTCCCTTGTCCCAGGTCCCTTGTTTTACTAATATTTGAATAATATTATCGAGAAACATGTAGCCAAATGTAGAATAAAGAAATATTAAAAAATACCAAACATTATTTGCTTCAGGATAATATACATGAAATTATATATATATATGAAATTCAGAGTAATATGGACATTGAAGTTGCATAATTCTGGAAATGTTTTCATGACAAAAAAAAAAAAGAAAAAGAAACTAACAATTATCAAACTGGTATGGGATATAAATGTACTATATTCAGAAATAATAAGGAAATTGCGGGTGGATTTGCGGTTATAATGAAAATATATCCAATATGGTTACAAATGTAATCAACGAATATCATTTTTTAACATTAAGATAAAATAAAAATGTATACAAGCTACTATGAAATCGCAATGAGGAAGTTAAAATCCAGTCGAACTAGTGGTCCTGATGGAATTCCAGTATATGTATTTAAAGCACGTAGTGAATTGTTAGTCAAACTATTATTATTTATTTTTATTAACTTAATAATAGAAATATATGTATTCCCAGATCTACGGAAGACAAGTAAAATCTGCTCAATATTTAAGGAAATCTAGAAAATTACGGACAAATATCTACACCTCCTGCTAAAATACTTGACTCTTATTCGAAAATATATTTTGTCATGTTAAATCATTCATTTCGCCATATCAACACGGTTCCTATAAGATTACATCAACAGTAAATAACTTGGAAATTTTCACTCAATTTAATGCTGGATCTGGAAATACAAATCGAACTGCTGATGCTATATATTTAGATTTTCCAAAATCATTTGACAAACTAAATTATACTACTTTGGTTTAAAAAGTTACATACTTAGGTTTCTTAACAACTTTGATAGAATTCGAGAATCATGTTTATCCGATTGAAATTAGTATTCCACATTCGAAATATCGCATTCCAAATATTACATGTCTTCATAGGGAGGGTTCATAAGAACCCCAAAGTTCAAACTTGGGGCCATTATAATTCCAGTTATTTATTATGTACCTTTGGAGATAAAGCATTTAAAATGCTTATTATTTGCAGATGATGTAGAATTCCTATTGAAAGTAAATGACGAGTCCAGTCACTAGGAGCTCAAAGATTATAACAATTGTTACGATTGAAGCCTAAGAAATAAATTGTATTTCAATGTTAAGAAATGTAATGTTATATCTTTTATCAGAACACGTAACATATTAGAATTTGAATATACACGTAACAAAAAAATAAGTAAGAGATTTTGGTGTATTTTTGTATAACAAATTGTCATTTGAAAATCACTTTGATAATATAACGAATCGAGCTTATAAAGTACTTGAATTTTTAACTCGTAATAAAATTATTTTAATGATAATTGAATGTGTATTATAATTGGAGTAAATAATATTGTAGGAAATAAATTAAAATACGCATTGTTTGATCTAGTTTAAAAATTAAGTAATGAATTGGGAAAAGACCAAAACAATTGTTTGAGGTACATACATTATTTTTAAAAGTATATAACTTCTTCATATGAGAATTAGTTGAAAAAGTACTTTAAAAATTTATAAGTGGTAGTATTGACTACAGAGAATGATTAGAAAAGATAAATTTCAATGTCACCATTTTATCAGTATCAAAGAGGTTACCATGCTACACACAATACTAAAATGTATCTTAAATTTCCCATGACTAGAATTTATAGAAACATAATAATATTGTTGAAAAGATTAGTAATATAGATTTTACGATGAAATTTACATTATTTTATAAATATTATTAGACAAATTTTGTTTCATTAGTTGATTATTGATTATTTGATGAGACAATTAACATACCATACAATTTCAAAAGAATGTGAATCCATTATCGGAACAAGTTTCAAGTTGATGTTGAAATCAATATCAAATCTTTTAATAATTTGTATATTCTTATCTGCAGCTTTGCATTTTTATATTTCTTATTTTATATTTATTTTACTCTTTGTTAATTCTCGTGATTTTCTTGTCTTAATCTTTTACAATTTAAGTTATAATTGATTTCTTGTATTTTTACAACATATTCGATCACATTCTACATCAATGTATCTCATAAAACCTATAATAACTAGTATATGTTCTGTATTACACGTTTGAGGTAAATAAATATGTTAAAGAATTCGATATCGTTACCGTGGAAACTGTCATAAGCTTAAGAAATCTAATGCAACAAAATTATTGAGATTAGTAGCTTCTCTTATACTGCCAAGTTCCGTTGGATTCTTTGCGAATTAAAATTGTTTAGGTCTCATTTCCATGGAATCGCAAATAACAATCATCAGAACGTTCGTTACAAGTTTTATTAATATCCCTGCACACATTCGAAAGTTATTACCTAGCAAACATGTTACAAAGAGAATCTCATCATGATAACATGGAGACTTAATTTGGCTAAAATCTTCAAAGAAGTTGTCTTTATGTACAGGACAAATTTTATCGGAATCAGTTGAGATTATGAAACTAAATCATTTATGCCAGATGGTCTAGAACCCCCTCAATATCGCGACAAGATTCATTTCTTGAAGTTTCAAAAAATGTGTAACTGCCTCTATATTTATAAAGAAGAATTACCAGACCACGCAAAAACACCTGAGTTGTGATCATTCTTGTCCAGTAAGTCACATAGCAACGCGTGAAGTGTGAAAATGTTAATGCATATTTTACTTACTTACTCTATGGCATACGGAAGTCGCAAGTTAATCGCCGTAGTAACAAACGTTCGACATCGAGATCTATCTTGGGCAAGATCAAGCCAGTTTTCATCACAAACACCTACTTATCGAAGATCCCTTCTAACATTGTCCCCCCCCCCCAACGTCGTCTCGGTCTTCCCAACGGTCTTTTTCCCTTCGGCTTTCCAACCAAGATGGAATATATATAATCTTAGTTTTTCTCCCATTCGAGCTGCATGGCCTGCCCATCTTAGTCGTCGGGATTTCATTATTCTTACAACATCGAGTGAGTCGTACAGTCCGTGAAGTTCTTCATTATGGAGTCTCCTCCATTTTCCAGCCATCTCGTCCCATTTCGGCCCTTATATCTTTCTCAAAACCTTATTTTCAAACACTCGTAATTTATGTTCAACTGCTAGGGTCGTACTCCAACTTTCTAATCCGTTCTGTATAATTTCAATTTCAACTTCCTCGATATTAATCGCGAGGTTAGGAGTTTCTGGACTGAATAGAACATACGTTCCCCGATACTAACCGACTTTTATTTCTTCCATTACCTCATGTTTGCTTGTTACATATGCTCCCAAGTATTTAAATTTGTTTACTTTCTCTGTTCTTAATTGTAACGTACCCATTTCCGTTATTCCCTGTGTTTCGGCTTGTTATCATGTATTTTGTTTTCTCTATGTTTACCTGTAGATCTTTCTCATCACACGCTTTTACTAAGACATCGGAGTTACTCAGACTCTATATCTACCCCTATTAAATCTACATCATCCGCGTATACAAACAGTTGATTCAAGCCATTCAACGTTAGTCCCTTTTTGTCCTCTTTAATTTTTAAAATTTCATATTCTAAAGCAAAGTTAAACAGTAGTGGTTACAAGGCATCACCTTGTTTCAATCGGTTGCAAATTTTGAAACTATTTGACATATTATTACCTACCCGTGCTTTTAGGGGCGTTGAGACACATCCACACAAGTTGAACAAGGTTCTTCGGAATTCCAAATTGTACCAGGATACTGTATAGCTTTTCCCTTTGAATAGAATCATAAGCCTTCTTAAAATCAATGAATAGGTGGTTAACAGTCCCATTATATCCAATTTCTTCTCTAAGATTTGTCTCAAGGTGAAACTCTGGTCCAACGTGGATTTATTTCTTCTAAATCCACATTGGTGATCTCCAATTATTTCATCTACGTATACACTTAGGCGAGTCAGCAGTATATTACTCAATACTTTGTATCATGTAGCGAGTAACGAGCTTCTGCGGTAATTATTACAGACCGATTTATCGCCTATTTTATAAACCGAGACTATTATTGAGGTTGGAAGCTCTTCCTTTCTCCACATAGCATTTATCAATTTATGCAGTTCCTTGATTAGTGCCGTTCCTCTCGCTTTAATTAATTCGGCTGGAATATTGTCTATTCCCGGTGATTTGAAATACTTTAATTTCTTTATCGACATTTCGACCTCGATCTCGGTAGGTTCGGATATCCACGGTTCTGCGGTATAGATGTCAAATTCCTCTGTTTTTCTCCGTTGTGTACATTAAGAAGTTTGTCG
>JAGDQP010034935.1:0-19845 GCA_022664845.1 Lepisma saccharinum | reverse complement strand
CACAGTCGTCCCAAGTTTCATTTTGCCCTTCCTCAATATTATAGAAAATTAGATTGTTTCTGCGCGAAAAATTTTCAAGTTTATCAATCAGCCTATTATTAGTTTCTAATTGATTTTTAAGTTCTATATTTTCTTGCCTTACTATTTTTAATTCACCAGCCAAGTCGTCTAAGCGTTTGCCCAACTCATTTGTTGTTGTATATAAGTTTGATATTTTTCTGTCCATGACATCGAGTTTAGAAATAACATCCTCTAGTGTGACAGGACCCGGGCTTAACTCTATATTACCGATTACCAACAATATGGCAAGTACTAGTCCCACGAAGTATAAACTTTCAGTTGAGACAATTCGTTCACACTTCTTGCGGGGACACTTTAGTCGCACTCTCCCACACCACAAGCCTATTCTCACACGCCAAGTTTGGGTATCTGTCCTCATGTTGTCACAGTTCACTACGTTCAGGAGCTTCCCGCACACACAACCTCTCTCAAGGACGACCGTTAGCACATATATATTGCTAGAAATTGTTAGTTTGTTGTTGAGATCCTCATTTATCGCTTTGTTGAAAGTGTTCTCATTTATAACTTCGCATTAATCTTTGTACAAACTGTTGTACCTCGTTTTTAAACCATCCTGTGACACTCATTTATTATTTATCACTTGTTGAAATCATTTGATAGTTCCGAGTCATCGTGGAGATAGGTTCTATTAAGTTCTGCCTTTCGATTCCGAAAGTAAAAAAAAGGCAGAAGGTGACTAATCATGGGAATATAGAAGATGAGGTAGGACTAGATACTCTGATCACGTATCAACTATGCTTATTGAGATTGAAGTATGAGCTGGTGCGTTATCATGAAGTGAGGGCACTTTAGGCAGCATTCCGCGGAACTTCTCCTTATAGTTGTTTATCTCTCTATCCTGCTTCAGCCTATACTCCATGCATACGAGAAGTGTTCGGAGCCGCAGTGGCTCAGTGGTAGAGCGCCAACCTCTGGTGCGTGGTGCCCCAGTTCAATCCTGGCTCGTCCATTTAGGATTTTGATGGACAAACACCATGTTCCTGCGTTTTGTTCGGGTTGTCCAATTTCCTTCCACTTTCTACATTCCACCATTTCTCCTATGATAACCTGAGCCAAAGTTGCCTAAAGGTCTTAAATATATAAAAAGCGAGAAGTGTTCAGAAATTAACCTCCGATCCACTAGCTAAATAACTGAGACAAAAATACTTACTATATACAAAGTTATCAACTTACCTGGATTACATCTGGAACTTGTCGTACCATGGCACTAGCTTTTACAGACCATGTTTAGAAAACGAGGTTTTAATTGGGGACAGACAAAGCTTTAGTTTGGCCAGATAATAATAAAATTCGGCTGTTTTGGCTAAGTACATTACGCTTTTGCGTAGTTTAAGGGAGAGAAGGGCGTCCAAAATTTTGGAATCAACTTCATACTACCCCTTTCAAATGTTTGGGCCACGGACAGTATTACTTCGGCCATGTAGTAGTTAATTTGGGTTAGTTGGTTGGTTTAGCTGATTTCAGCGTTTTGGCCAGTTAAACATAGCAGATAAGGACGTCGAAATTTCTAGAGAGCAAGTTCGCAAAACGCCACTGAAATGATTGAGTGAAGTTCATCCCCCACCCTTAGTATCTGAGCCAAGTGAGATTCTACTTAGGAAACAGTACTCAATTTGGGCTGGTTGGACTAGTCTGTTTCACCTTTTGGACCAGCAAAATAAAGAAGACAAAAGCGTGCAAATCCATTTTCACGTTTCGCCACTGATTAAGCACCTGAGCACTGATTCGCCACAGTAAAATCTTGAATATACCACCCCCAAAATTTCGACACCCCCTATCCCACTTATTAAACCGGATCAAACGCTAAAACTGACAAATCCAAGCAGCAAAAATTGAATATTACCAGGAACAATTAAAATCTCGCTCTGCCTAAACTCAAGTGGCGAACAGTGAAGATGGTCCGAAATTTAAATGACCCCCCATCTTGCTTATTTGACCAGATCAAAATTTGAAACTCAGTAGCCCATTGAGCGCAAAGTGAGTACTACTTGGCCCAAGTAAAAATTCACCTGGCCTAAATATTTGAGGATCCAACTTCACACGTGTCCTATCTCGTAAACGAAAACAGCACAAATGCTGAAAGTGCATATGTTAGACGATAAGCACAAGTTTAGAACTACGTAACACAACCAAAATCTAGACCAGCACAAACTATTGTTAGCCTCGCGGGAAGTTGCACTCCCCACAAAGATTTTTTCAGACTTCGAATGGCTTTATCTGCTAAATAGAAACAACACAAACGTTGAAAGTGGGTAGCACAACCAGCACACCTTGAGTTCTACCACAAAGTAAATACCGTATTTACTTTGTGGTTTTACCATGGGCGGATTTAGGAGAGAGGTGGGGGGAGCAAGTACTTTACGGGTGGAAGCTATTCCGGGGGTCATTTAAGCCATTCTGAAATGACTGGGGGCAGTGCCCCCATAAATCCGCGCATGGGTTCTACCCAGCATAATTGAATTCTCGACCAGCACAAACAGTTTAGGGGCCAAATTTACGAACTTTTTTGTTCATATGTAGACGTCAACACGCATGTGCTGCCATAGTTCGGAATTATTATTTGGAACACTAGTTACAGGATCCCAAATTTTGCATAATTTGGTGATAGTACGCCAAAATAATACTGCACTAATAAGATTTCAGTTTATAATATTGGGCAGTTCCAAACGCAATATATCTCGAAATCTTCAATGAAACTCAAAAAGATACTATTTTTGCAACTATAAAGATTTAGTGTAGTGTTCATTTTAACGTACGAGTGTACTGTGGAGTGCTATTTCCACTGGAGATAATTCCCTTGTTAGAATGGTTACTATGATCAGCTTCGGTACTTCGCAATGACAGTTGGGAAGGCTATAGTTGAGAATATTTTTTTCACGTGGGGAATTCTTTCTGCGCATCACACCTTCAAGCATATATGTAATAAAGGTTATGACACTCACCTGTCATAGGTCGTCGTTAAAAGAAGCAGTCATTAATTTTTTTGCAGTATAAGATTAACTACTTCAGAGTCCGCTAGGTGGGATCCACTTACTCAAGCAAATACAGGTGTATGTAAGACCTTTGTTTACCATTTTTTTTAATAAGAAAACTTAAAGAGAATATCAAGGATAAATAAAAATAAGATCTGTGACAACGAGAATCAAAATTGTGTCCATTTAAGTAAAATGAATACTATTTGAACATGACCGGGTGCTGATGTCTGTTGAACCAGCCGTGTAGTAAGGTAAAGGCACTAGTAGTTGACAAATAACTCGCTCTTCTTTCTAAAGAAATGAGAGAGAAAATCCTGTGCAAATAAAAAACATATCGATTTATTAACCACCACCCCCGCCGGGAAATCGGAACTAGGGCGTTTTAAGGGACACTCAAAAATTCCATTTTATACCCTTACCATACCTTTCTGTTCCTTTGTTCACAATGAGAAGAAACAAAAAAGAATCGAAGGAGACAAAAATGATGTTGGTACTAGGCAGTCCAAATTGATTTCTAATCAAGAAACACCTTCCAGGAAGAGAGATCCACAGTCAGGTCATACTCCAATGGTCAATGCAGGGAAGAAGATGCCAGGAAAGATTTTAAAAGGCAAGACGGTCAATGAGGCTCCCATTTCGGACAGCGAGACGTCTTCAATTAATAAGAAAATGAAGAGTCCCGAAAAGATGTATTACACAGAAACTATTCATCCTACCTTACCTCACTCTCCAACCCCGATTGATACATTCAGTAACCCAAACAAAATAACTTGCTTCTTCATAGAGGATACGTACCCTTACCTATTGACAGATTTACATTTAGTTCACAATTATATTTGCAGCAAAATGGATATTGATAAGCACATATTGTCTACTTTTGAAGACAATTCAGGTATGAGGCTATATATTACCAGACCATCTGATGAGAAAAATTTTTTCGAGACATTTAAGACAAAGGAATTCGGACCGGAAGCTTTTTTCGGAATTACAGATTACAAGGAAGCTGAATTCAAAGAAATAATCAAACAAACTCCTAGCTTTTTCTATGAGAACACAAATCAGATAGCGTCGACTACGACTTTTAATGTTAATTCAGAAAACACTGAGAATTTAGCTACTTTGGAGCATAATAGAACAAAACAAACTGAGGGCATTAGTAATTACGCTATTATAATAAGAAACGTTGACAAAACACTTATGAACCCTCTAAATTTCCACAAATTAATTACAGGAAAAATCCCTACCATAGATATAACAGTATTTCCGACAGAAAGAAACACTGGTCTAAAAATAGAATTTAAGGACAGTTATACAAAAGACAATTTTTTAAAATATTCAAAGAAAGAAATTTTGGACAAAAGGCAATAATAGTAGTTTTGAAAAAATCGAACCACAGACTCTTACTTCAAAAACTACCTTCACCTGTGTGATTAGAGATGTGCCAACGGACACTGATATGACCGAACTTAAAACTCATCTCAAATCAAAAATTCCTATAACCAATATAACCAGAATCAAGGGAGATAGAGGCCCACTTCCGCTCATCAGAGTATATTCAAAGGATCCTTCTCTGGTGAGCGACCTCATTTTCAATGGAATAACCACCATAGGTTTCAATAGGTACAACGTAGAGGCATCTAAATCTGTTGCTAGACCTTTTCCGTGTAGAAAATGTTACAAATACCATAATAGTGGAAATTGTCCGAATCAGCCAATTTGCTACAGATGTGGACAATCCCATCAGAGTCACACATGTGAAATTGCTGCCAAACCTAATTTTTGTGCATCCTGTAAAAAGACTGGACATAGAACGGCCAGCGCTATCTGCCCTCTTCGTCCTAAAAAAGCCATTCAAGAACCTGCCAAAAAGATTTTCAGATCTCCAGATTCCAACATGAACAAAAAATCTTCAACTATTCCAAACAATCAAAATCCAAAATCACCAGTTAACCACGAGGAAGTTCAAACAATAGTTAAATATGCAATAGAAGAATATTCATTACAAATAGCCAAATGGGTCACAACAATTCTCTCATTAACAATACCTGACAACTTAAATAATCAATTTCACACCGCCGTAAATTAGGCTTCTGAGGAAATGATGAAATGTCGTTTTAACATACTGAAATCTGTGGACGGACACATTTTTGTTGGCAAAGAACCATTCACAAAAAATAAAAAACAAAATTCTAATGAATTGTCATAGAAAGACATCCATATATCAAAATAATATCAAATGTCAAATATAGAGTACTCACAGAGGAACGAACGTAAATTCTAACTTCAACTTTATCATTACAAAACATGAAAATTTCTACATAAGCTTCCATGGATGCGTGGGCAACACTACTCATATGATGTGAACTATTAATGCAAAGAAGTGCTCAAAGAAGAGGAAGAAGAAGTCCTGTGTAAGTTCAACTGCGTGATTCCTGATCCGCATCCTGAATTCTAACCAAATTTACAAGAACCTATAATTTTAACCTTACTAACAAATAGCAATTTGCCTTTGCAGGGGCATTTCTATTTCTAATTTCAAATTCAAACAACATTGATTTCCTTGATTGTTTGTGGGGTGGGTGTCTGGTGTCCGGGTCATGAGTTCGATTCGTGATATCTCAAACAAGCTTTTATTAATCTAATTAAATAATAAAAAATTCCAAGGACGAAAGTGGCCTTAGTGGCCAGAAGTCCAGCTACGGTGGCCCTGCGGGCCCTTAGCATTTTACTTTAGCGGCGGTTGACAGGAATCCAGTAGTTGACACTTGGCAAGAAAAGTTCAAATAATAAGGTTACTCGATGTCATACGGACACGAAAGTAGAAACAAGGTGTACACCGGACTTTGATTATTACCTGACACCACTGCAAAAAACATGCGTTACGGGAAAGAGTGACATTGTATTTCTTGAAACCAGTGTGAGGATTAGCTTTTTGATCAGGTTTTGTAGCGAATTTCGTTAAGAAGGTAAGTACTCTTTATTTATAAATAACTTACAAAATTTTGTATTGCATTGCTACAAGTACTTTATTTGCCGTCTTAGAAGAGTACAGCTACGTAACAAAATCAGAGCGACAAGCTTGGACAGATAATTGATTGTTGTTGGAGGGGTATCATTTACTAAAACTCAATTTAACGTGAGTTTCAGAACTTGACCCCCCTGTCAAGTAATAGTACCAACCGTTCTTGTTCTAAAATTGACGTTTGCCGCTTCAAACATCTTGTTATAATGGGAAATGTTATAAGTTGCTTTATAAATTAAAACAACTGTATGGAACTAGTAGTTGACATGGGTGTCAAACACTGACACCAGTGCATGTCAAGTACTGAATCACTCTTCGTTGGCTGAAAAAATCCTTTCAGGTTTTTAATGAATCTTTTCTTGTAAATTATCAGAATAAAATTCATGCAAGTTAATACTTTCTTTTCTGTAAAGGTATTACAAAATATACGCCATAAGACAAATTTAAATGAACTGACGAATGATTTTTAATAACAATCAAACGCTACAGGGAAAGAGTTTGGGTTGTGGCAATTGTGAGTTGAGGTTAGACTTGGGCCAAAAAAATTGGACCAATGCAGACTTTTTCAACGAGGATCACATAAACGTTCTTTAATGAAATATTCTGTTAAATTAATAGCATGCAAATTATCATCAAAAATGTTCTGCCATTAACGGTAGGTAATTTTTCGTTAACTATTCAGCTTTCATTTGTATCGATCTCCCGCTAATCTCCTTGTCTCAACGTATTAGCCTCCCTTTGTAATGCTGTTTATCTGTTGCAACCTCCATTCAAGTTCTTTCTTCTGCTATAATACACCGGATCACATTTTTCAAAATAACAATCCCTTCTCTAAACCAATACTGTCCCAAACAGTTTCTTTTCCAATTTCTGATTGTCTCCAAT
Organism: Lepisma saccharinum; assembly: GCA_022664845.1. Taxonomy (NCBI): domain Eukaryota; kingdom Metazoa; phylum Arthropoda; class Insecta; order Zygentoma; family Lepismatidae; genus Lepisma; species Lepisma saccharinum. The sequence goes on along the minus strand of JAGDQP010034935.1, from coordinate 12,882 downwards.
TTTGCTCTCGTTTCTCCTGCTTTTGCAACTCTTCCTGATTAGTTTTCTCTACCCGGCTTGCTTTATTCTCCTCCACGCCCATATTTCGAAGCTTCATCTTTTTTTTTTTTTCAAAGTCCATGTTTCTGCTCCATACGGCGAAATGCTCCATAACATACTTAACGAGTCTTTTCCTTAAAACTTTGTTCAGTGACTCACAAAATAGGTTTATCTTTCTAAATCTTTCCTTCGCCATTCCTATTAACCAGAAATAAATCATTTTTACTTTTTCTTTTCAGGACGATGCCACCAGTAAAAGGAAGGTTCTTGTCATACTCTGAGGAACAGATGATAGTAGCAATAAAGGAAGTTCGTCAACGTGGTGTATCTGTTGCAGCTTCAGCCAAAAAAAATGGAGTTCCACGAATAACTCTATTATATAAAGTAAAAGGAAAAACGCCAGTTCAAAGGAAAATGGGTCCACCGTCTATTCTCACTAAAGAGGAAGAAAATATTCTAGTGAAGTGGATTATTGATGTAGGCAAAGCTGGGTTCCCTGTGACTGTTGATGATGAACTTCTAAACAGTGTCCAACAGTTAATGCAAGATTTGAAACGAAAGAATCCCTTTAAGAATAACAGACCTGGCAAAACTTGGTTTAAAGGGTTTATTAGAAGGAATCCAAATATTTCTAGAAGGATCGCGCAAAATTTGACAATGTCGCGTGCTTCGGTTACCAAAGAAACAATTTCAAGGTGGTTTTCAGAGGTGTCAACTTACTTAAAGGAAGAAGGTCATGAGAGAATTCTAGAAGAACCTACTCGATTGTTTAATGCCGATGAAACTGCTTTCTTTTTAAATCCGAAAGGGAACAGAGTTCTTGCAAGAAAGGGTGACAAGAAGTTTTGGCAACAAGTCAGTAATGATGAAAAACAGTGTTTAACGGCTTTGATAACTGGCAATGCTGCTGGTACATTTGCTCCCCCCTAGTTGTGTTTCCGAATGAACGGATTCCCGCAGAAGTAGTTAATAGTGTACCCGAAAATTGGGGAATTGGCAAGTCAGAATCAGGTTGGATGACTGGAGCGCTGTTCTTTGAGTTTTTAGCTAACGTCTTTCATCCATGGCTGTTAACACAAAATATAAATTTACCGGTGATTCTATTTATCGATGGACACGGTTCTCATCTTTCTTTGCATACAAGCAGGTTCTGTGAAGAGAATGGTATTATCCTAGTAGCTTTGAGTCCAAATGCAACGCAGATAATAAAACCACTTGACGTAGCAGTGTTTCGCAGCGTTAAAGGAACATGGAAACAAATAGTGCATAATTGGAGAATGGAGAACATGAACGAGGGCCCCATCCTACAAAGGAAACATTTTGCTCCTCTGTTAAGTAAAGTTTTAGATGGTCCAGAATATTCAGTTGCTTTGCAGAATGGGTTCAGGCGCTGTGGATTATATCCCTGGAATGAAAATGCAGTTAGGTTAGAAGCACAAAACAAGCACTTAGCTACATCTGGAAGTAGTTTAACTCCATCTGAACTAAAAATAACTCAAAAAGTTTTAAATGTAATAATAGGGGAAGAAAAAATAAATGTTTTTATCTGTGTCTCGCACTGAGGATTGGCCAGGACCAAAGGAAGATATTTCCTTATTTCAAACGTGGAAGACAGTTATATCTGCAGTAGAAAGAATCGAAAACCATCAAATCCTAGAAGTTCAAAAGGAGTCACTTGAAAAAAATCCTCCATCGGACAATGTGGAGGTTGAGCAAGAAGTCAACGTTACACCGGAATCACAAGTTATAGCATCACTGAATGTGAACGTGGAACAAGAAGTAGGCAAGGATTCACTGGAAAAAAGTTCGTATCGTGTGGAAGGAGAACAATCAGAATGTACTGGAAATCAGCAGTTAAGTCAGGAACGTGCCACAGAGTCGAACGAGCTGTCAGGGCAGGTTGAAATTGCTAACTCGTCAACACATGAGGGAGGTATGGGCGGTCCTAGTATCGAGGGTATTCCGAGCCCATTTAAAAGATCTGTTTTGGCCTCAAAACGAAGTGAAAAAAAGGAAGAGGAATTGGAAGGAAAAAGTTCCAAGTGTTGTGACTTCAAAAATATGGCAAGATTATTATGAAAATAAGGCAAAGAAGAAGGAAGATATGGAACGCCAGAAAAAGGAAAGAGCTGCAGAAAGACTAAGAAGGAAGGAAGAAATAGAAAGAATGAAGCAATTGAAAGAGCAAGAGAAAAAATTAACACTTAAAAGAAGAAATGTGCAAAATGTTAGACAAGATCTTCAGGTTATCGACAAAGTGACAGCGACACAACAGATGTCGAGAATGATGCAGTTCCTCATAAAGACACATCAAGTGAATTGAACGAAGAATATTCCAGCAATTCAGAAATCGGTTCAACCTCTATGACCGTTGAACCCATAAATAAGGAAGTGGGAGAATTTGTGATCGTAACATACGAGAACGAATATTTTCCTGGTAAAATCACCAGAATTACAGATAATGGTGCAATAGTGTCTGCCATGAAGAAAAGCGGAAATTACTGGAAGTGGCCAGAAAGACCAGATGAGCTAGAGTATACGTGGGAAGATGTTGCTGGTCATATTAAAGAACCTCAATCAGTGAGCAGTCGGCGGGGCCTTCTTGTTGTCCCTGAACTGGATAGTATTTGGAATTGACGTTTTCTTACTGTGTTGTTTTCAGTGTCCAGTGTTATTTCTTTGTTTTTTTTACAAGCTTTTGTATTCTATAGTGTCCTTTGAACAAATTTTTCTCACAGATTACAAAATTGTAATGCTTAGTGTACATTCTTACTTGTTGTTAATACCAAATATGAGTTTTCATATTTTATTGGGTACTGGCAGGGGTGGATTTCGGGCCTGGCCCGGCCTGACCGGGCCAGGCTAAATGCTATCAAGGGCCTGGCTGGGCCAGGCTAAATCCTGCTGTAGTCCATTCTACTTTCAGTTTTGGCTCTGTGGATAAACAAAAATTACTTTACAGAATCGGGCAGGCTAAAATTTAAATACTGTATTAACTGAATGCAAGTAGCTCTCGGAAGCATTGTCATGTCAGCTAGCTTTGTGTTTGCTAAGAGTTTCTTTCAGAAAAAACTCTCCTCTCCGTGAAACGGTTGTACGGCTCCGAATGTACTTTTGAAGACTCCAGAAAATTTGAAACTAGGGGCGGATTGGCCCGGCCGGGAAAACTGAAATTCCCAGGTGTTCCCCTCTCCCGCAGGCCCTTTTGTCTTGGAAGCGTAATATTAACCAATAAAGATGACCACATTTGCTACTACTTGTAGCGTTAGGGTCGTACCGCCATTTGGACACACAAAACTCATGGCCAAGCTAACATCTCTAACGCAGTCACAAAACAAAGAGCTCTCTGTAAAATCTCTTCACTTTCTCCACTTTTATTGTTAATATCATAAACTCACTGAAAGCAAAGGACACACCTCAACTATTTTCCTAGATCTAACAGTTCCTGAGTTGAATATTTCCCTCTCCCGGTATTTCGAGTCCCGCCCCTGCAATTTGGATGAATAATACGGGATTGAACTCGTCTCAAGACCTTTCCAACGATACCTCAACCACCAGGCCTAGTAGTTCCCGAGTTGAAAGTTGTCGACAGACAGACGGTCAAAACGGGACTCCGGGGTGGTCTCCTACTTCCTTAGGAAAATCCCTTGTCCACCCATTGCACAATTTTGAAATGCATTTTTAATGGAAAAGGTTTGATTAGGATTGCTATTCGTACCGGAAAATTCGGGACCGTACCAAAATCGAGATCTGCTTCCCGATATCCCGAAAATAATTCTCGGGACGTATAAATATCCCGGTTTGCATCGAAGAATAGAGGAAAGGAGAAATTATTGTTTCCTTTCTATTTATACGATTATATTCACTTCAGTTAATGAGTATGGCATCTCAAAGTTTTTAAAAAGTCTTGACTACAAAGAACAATGATTTAATTCAAGTTCACGATTCAGTTCACCTTAATATTAATGAACGAAACATCTAATTCATTTGGCCAGGAACAAAGCGTTTTGCTGCTCAATGGGCATTGGGGTATTACTCTTTGTTTTTATCTGCCTCCTGTTTCGAAGATATTTGAACAACCGATTGAATTTCTTGGTAATTTTCCGCTGAAAATAACAATGCCAAGAAAAAAGTATACTTTGTTTAATAAAATCGGCAAGGCAACAATGAGAAATGTTTAAAAATTTAAATAAAATAAAAACTTATGAGGTGGGAAAATGTATTTTTTTGTATTATTGATTATAGATTTTTTTTAACTTTTTCTTCCTTTTACATAAGAATGGGGACGTACTTCGACCAGGGAATATTTAACAATTTTAGAAGTAGTATCATTTTCATTGTGATTACGTAGGTGCAGAGTGTTGGATATAAAATTGATGGTATTTAACCATCAATAAATAAAAGTGTTTAACCCTTTATTTATTTTGCACATTTCAAAGATTTTCGTAAATTGGTAGCGTTCCGGATTTTCACTCTTAAATATAGCATCCCTAGGATTGAAGTATTTGGGGGTACCATAACGTCTCAGTTCTTCTGTTCGTCATTTTGGAAATATCAAGCTCTAAAACTCATTTTCGCACGCTTTCGGAAGCCTATATGGTTGAAATGAAACATTTATCTTTTTTTCATATTAGGAATCCCGTGAAAATGTTTTGTCTGTGTTATTTTGCCTGTATATAACGAAAGGGAAGCCGTAATATCAAATTTTACACTAGAAGATGAGAAAAAATGCTCCTACACAAATTTATTTCCAGCAGAGTGGTCCTTGAAATGAAAATTAAAAATCTTATGGAACAATATGCAATGGAAAAAACTTATCAGTTACAGCTAAAAAGAAAACGCGTAAGTATAAAAATTACTCGTCTTACGAGAAATTTAGTTTGCTAAAAATCATAATAACCATATTGGAATATTTTTCTAGCCTTTTTCTGGATTTCGGTCACATGGCCTCTTGGGGTGATGTCTGTTGCTGAGTGGCGTCCAGATTTAATCCATTCTTGAGCTTATCTCTCAGCAGGAAAGAATGAAATTCTAGTGTCCAGTCCATTGACAGATATGAAGAGCAAGGCACGAAGAGTAAGCTACTCATATTTGTAAGTGAGTTTGAACTACTGCAAGGGTCAGAGCATAATTTCTGGGGAAGCTAAAGTGAGCAGGTGTGGATTTAGGCTCTGTTTAGTAATTTAATATTTAACATAATGACACATAAACACTATGAAACTCAGAAAGATAGAAACCCAAGAAGATAAAATAATGATAGGCACCAAAAATAGAACTAGTCATTCAATAGATGTAGAAATTGCTTACGTATAATGTGAAATTTAGGTTGAAAGAGATTCAAAGTTTGATGATACTCATTGGCAGTAAAGATAGATCGATAGATAGATGAGTTAGAAAAATTAGAGCAGGAAAAGGGAACAAACTTCCTAGTTAAACAGAAAGGAATTCGTAGAAAAATAAAATGCTCAAGATAGACGGTCCCATACAGTAGACCATGAAAAAACTTCAGGTCATATAAATTCCGCCGGTCTGTCAATGAAGGCAGACAGATCTCTTTTCTAATACTTGTCAGACTCATGTTATTAAAAACCTTAAATTTCCACTTCAGCCAGGCCAGAAAGTTATTTTGAATAGATTCTATACTGTGTACAAAATATTATTATCTACATAATAATAATAATAATTATAATAATAATAATTAATATTATTATGTAATGACCCGTTATACTGTACCAAAAATGTACCCCTTCCAAGCAGTGGGCCAGGCCAAAAAATGAAACCGAAATCCACCCCTGGGTACTGGACATTGTACTGCTAACTACTAATATTCTTAAGCGTTAATAATACAATAGAAAGCCTAGGATATTAACAATTTTATGTTTCATGTTTCTTATGTATGAAAAATACTAGTTGTCAACTACTAATCACAAATGTGTCAACTACTAGATTTTCTGAAGATGAAGCATGTCAACTACTAATTTTTTTAAGGGTTTAGAAATATTTTTTAAAAAAGTACTGAAAACTTTTGTTATTCATTTAAAATTATAATGTTTAATAAAATAGACCTTGAAAGTGTATAATAAAAACAATTCGATGAACAATCACGATTTAAAAACGTTTTGGAAGACAATAAACCTGAAAAAATCCTTAAAGCGTCAACTACTAGTGCCTTTACCTTATATCAGACCATCGACACTACAGGTTAGAGGAAGTTATTTTAAAACCTCTGAATGCCTGTGCCATGCTGCTTGACTTAGCTAGTGGCCACACACACACACAGCAATCGTGTATTTCGTCCTTATTCATTGCATTGTTTATAGCAGAAGTTAGGAATATTTTGTTGAGAAGAACAAGTCTCGAGATATTTTCTTTACATCGAACACAAATAGTCAGGTGTATTAATGACTTCGTAGTTTCAAAGTCTACATATTTTTATCTCGGAACAAGGAAGTATCGAGATATCCTGTAAACTTAATGGGGATATCATCTCATAAGTTCATGATAGTATACGCAATATTTTGGTAGCATTGTGGAAAGTATACTTACTTTCGCGAACAATTGATTTTTAAGTGAAGTAATTTTTAATCTCCTAAACGGATATCTTAATGCACGACGGTGCAAGGACTTCATGTAGGTGACCAAAGTGGTTATCCATGTACTCGGAACAGTTTTTAGTCGTTAGCGAACAGAATTATCGTGAGTTTATTCTTTAAAGGCAATAGTAAAAAAAATCTTTCGTAAGTAGTCTGTTAGTGATGACGTGTTTTTCTTCACTAAGAGTAACTCACAGGAACAGCGATATTTCTATCCAATGTCATTAATCAAGCGGGTGTCCATAAACTGTGATAACCGCTACTAGGAAATAGAAAGACTAGTGATCAAGTATCCTTAGTATATATTTAAATGCAGTATATTTTGAAGAAGTAAACTGTAAACGTATCTATAACAATATCTTATTTTCCTGTTACCATTCTTCATAGCAAGTAATCACGAACGATGTGATCAAAGACTATCTGCTGGAGATGTGTGCAGCGACAATGAACTGTTGATACGTCATTTATCTCTGTGGAAACGTTGTTAAGCACATTCTACGAGTGCTACATCCGGAAGGACAGAATTGAGTGACTACGATTGCTACAGACATTAAGTCATCATTTTTGCTTGATAACTTTAATGTGCATAAGTCGTATATTGTGACACTGATCGTATCAAACAGTTATTGATCTAATTTTTATTTGTTTTAGAATATTACGTGAATGCTTCAAGTTATAAACGAGAACAGCAAACTTAATACAATTTTATTACGAATAAGAGATTGTTATCTCAAGTTTGTAAAATTGGATTCCACACATGAGATGCATACTATATGTCTCTGTTATTAAGCGATATGTAAAGGAGATTAGCTTAAGATCATTTACGTGTGACTATCACACACGAGATACATACAAAGCTTGTGTAATTGAGTAGATATAAATAGTATCAGATAACTCACACAGGTTATTGTGTCATACCATTTTAACTCACACAGGTGATTTTTATTAATTCGTAATAATTTACCCAGATTTGTTATTATTCTATATCTGCACATACAGAAAAGAAAGCCAAATATGAGAACACAATATTCTCCAAAGATACTTTTGTATAAATGTCAAACTGTATATTCACATTTGGAGAGAAAACAGACATTGTAGTATATTGAACAGTAATTAAGCTTGAGTATTTTAATAGTGAACAAGCATTCTTTACCAACAGAGAATAGAGCAGCAAATAGAGCAGCTGTGAACGGTACATGGGGGATGTGAAGGTAGCGCTCCACATATTCTCGACCTACGGCACGAATTCAGGTGGTGTGGTCAGTCCCACGCTCGACAGCCTTTACCTCCCAAGGTGCTCAGGAATATCAAGGACACTGCGGAGGCTGAGTGCACCTTAGAGCGCCAGGCACGGGAACACTGTAGTGTCTTGTCCGGGATTTGAACCCGGACCACCCGATTCGTACTCAGAAGCGCCACCGCCTAAGCCACGGTGACCCTATCTAATATATGTATAAAGCCGACCAGAATAGGAATAGACGTGGGAAGTTTTGGAACAACCGATGAACCATGCCAAAACAATAAAGAAGCACAGATGTGTTACTACTCTTCGCCTCTCGCTTGAAGTGTTGCCATCCAAGAAATTTTGTTGCTGGTTATTTTGTATTAATTTTAGAACCAAGATATTAAAAATTACATTACAGTTACAATATATTGATTATTGAGAAGCTATATTTATTGTCGTTGTAATCCACATATGGGAAGAAGAGGACAGATGACTTGGCCAAGTTAAATAAAAACTCTGTTAATAAAAAACTTATATGCTTGCCACTCTCTCAGCCCACCTCTTGTATCTCTTTACTTAGGCAGTTTTTTTAGTTTCTACCTTGAGATACGCTAGCAAGACTTTTTACCCAGGTTTCATGACAGAGGTGTAACTATGCCCCCACCCCGCAAGAGAATACCCATTGCTGAAGGTCAATTCGGTCCATTGAGAGGCTATTGTGAAGGCCCCCCACCCCACGCATTGCGGGCTTTTGCGACATAGTAGTTACGCCCCTGCTTCATGGTCCAGGCGGTAGCGTTCTGGACTTCGGAGTGACAATGCGGAGGTACGCGAATGCGACTTTAGAGGCCGGTCAACGTGACATTTTTGTCTAGGTTTGTCCTCAGCCACACCAGGTGAATGCCAGGATGATACCTTCGTAAGAGGCTGGTCGACTACCTTCCCTCATCTTCATTAAAAATACTTCTCGAAGATCCCTTCTTATATTCTCCTCCCAACGTCGCCTCGGTCTTCCCACCGGTCTCTTTCCCTCCGGCTTTCCAACCAACATGGAATATAATCTTCGTTTCCCCCCATCCGAGCTACATTGCCTGCCCACCCAAGTCGTTGTGATTTCATTATTCTTACAGCATCGGTAGATGAAGTATTTAAATTTGTGTACTTTCTCTATGTTCTCGTTCTTAGTTGTTATGTATCTATTTCCTCCATTCTCAGTAGCCACACTTTTGTTAATAAAATATAATTTGGAAGGTTACACGGAAAAAAATAAAAGGTTACTAGTAACCCAAAAAAAGGTTGATCTAACCGAGTGAGTTGGTAAATATAGAGCTTAATAAGTGCAAGGTTACGGCAACCCAACTGAAAAGGTTAAATCCAGTGGGTTGATTTAACCCTGCGGATAGGTTGTTTTGAAGGGTTATGATAACTAACTGCATTCGGTTAGTTTAACCTAGCAATCAGTTACAGCGATTGACTTACTGGGTTAAGCCAACCGAGTTTCTAAGTTACTTTAACTGTGCTAATCATTTACTGCAAATAAGTAAATCGGTTGATTTAACCTATTTTCTTGATCCTACTTGGTAGATGTAACCTTGGAAGGGTTATTGCAACTATGTTCATGGTAGTTGCAGTAACCGAGAAACAAGGTTACGCCTACCACGTGCTTATCAAGACAAGCATGGCTAAATGTTCTTACTGGCCGGCACGGAAATGATCACATCTGCGCGCCAACATGACTGTAATTAACAATAATTATGTTCTCGCACCATAAATAATAATTTGATATGTACAATTCTATCTCTCAGACCATATTGGATAATTACGTGTGATAGTTTTTGTCAATTACAGCCACGTTGGCCACTTAAATGTGGTCTTCTCGGTGTCGTCAGTAAGAATGTGGGGATAAACTTTACTTTATGGCCCGCAGCTTCTGTCAGCTACTGAAGCACATATATAGTTCCTTGCGAATAATTAACTCAGGCAGCTCTATAAACACCTACCAACGAGCAGCAATCCAAAAAGTGTTGAGAGAAACGGTGTCATTATCATTTCGTTAAATACACACTCGAGTTGATCAACACATAATAAACATGGCGTCTGCGAAGGAATATTTATGGCGCACTTTGTGTTATGAATGATATGTGATTTTCGACAAAATCACGGAAAGAACCTCAGGCGATTGAAAAGGGGTTTGTTAAAGTCAAGTCGGGTATTATTATTTCATTATACGTGATGTACATCGCGTTTAGAACATACTGCATGTGCTTGCCCTCAACGCACAAGAAGTAGTCGTCACTCTCATTTCACACCTCTATGACTCGAAAATTGGTTATATCTTGCATTTCAACACTTCTTCACACATCGGAAATGTTACATCTCACCTGTAAATTTCACATATTTTGACGGCCTTGCCCAAAGTTACCTAAAGACCTTAAAATTTTGAATTCAGTTTTACATATTTTGCGAACCATAAAGTGAACCTGAATGTGGTCCCATGTCGTGATCTGCATTTCTTAAAATATAGAGCCCAGCCTTGTACTCTTTTGAGTACAAGTTCCTTATTAACCCTTTCAGACGAGATAATTTTGGCGCTTGGTCTTTCTATTCCCCTCCACACACACACACAAAAGTAGAGCCCTAATTTATTGTTCTGTGCTAATTACAACCAGAGTAACACAATGAAGCTTACGCGATAACGAAATTTGTTTCCCCGATGGGATTAAGAAGTACTAGCAACTTCTCAGCATTCGGAAGGACTCAAATAAGAGTTGTTCGATTCTTGTTGTAAACATGTTAATAATGTAAATAAGTAAGTCCATTTAGTTACCATACGCAAGGAAGTTTTTTTTTTTAACAAGGATTCGTTACGTACCCGCTTGTAGCTCTCATGTACATATATTTATGCGGGAATAGCAAAGGATTTTCAATTTCTCGTTCGTAAAGTTCCAAACTTTTGCGAAACTCAACATATTTTGCAGTTAAAAATATATTCAAATATTGTTCACCATTCAACTGTTTCAAAATATCAACCGAGCTTTTTTTTTTTTAAATTCAGGTGAGCAATAAATAAAACTTTCAACATTATTTAACGTAAGTAAAATTGTTATGGAGTTCTTTAACACTTTTCGGTTGAATTAAATTTTTAATGCCTTTAGACAACTTTGGCTCAGGCCGGTGGAATGAAGAAAGTGAGAGGAAACGGGAGAACCCCGAGAAAACCTACGCACACGGTGTTTGTCCACCACAAAACCCAAATGCACATGCAGGGTTTGAACCGACGACCCCAAGCGTCAGAGATGAGCGCTCTAACTATTGAACCAGCGCCGCCCAGCATTTTTCGGTGTATAAATTAGTGTCATATGTAAGTATATTCAGGAACGTAACTGCTCTCCACAGAGCACTTACATAAGACATGCGAATATTGAAATAAGGCAAATAAGTGAAACAATTTATAACTTATTTGTCTTGACAAACTGCGATTTGGTAAGCTGAGGTATCATTCAACGAGACGTTAATTTAAAATATTTCAAGAACCGCAACCGCCCGAGAATGAGCGCAGAATCCATAACTTATTACAGGAATGAAAAAGTTTAATCGGAAGATGCATTTACAATATAAGAAAACAGTTATAAGGGTGCCTTAGAACCTCAGAAACTGACTGAAGGATCTCAACGTAAAAGTAATTATTTTTTAAAAAATAGCAATAATATTAAAATTATAATGTTTATTACGTTACATTATGCTAATTTACATTGAATAGGTAAACGCAAATCTGCTCACTTCTATCTTGAATCTTTAATGCATAAAAATCTTATTACTTTATTGGTACCGGTAACAGAAAACCAAAGAAAACTATCTTAGTTTTGAGGAAACAGACGTTACTAATGAAATGTTGGAATGAACATCACAGAAAAATGAAGCGTAAGTAAATACACATTTATATTTACATGTAAGTAAAAGACCTGTAAACTATATGCAATATGCAGGAAGCTAAATTTTTCAGACTATGTAATTTTTGCTACATTTCAGTAACACAAATAAATGGAAACATACACAAACACTATACATTTCAGACTACAAACTAATCAATGAAACGAGAAGCCTCAAGGTCACAATAAAGCTGCTGGTAAACATTAAAAATGTTGCTTCTTATTAATACTTTATATTCAGAAACAATATATTTTTTTCAAACATTGGTTGAACCTTCATAGAGAAATTGAGGACATGGCCATAAGAAGGGCACATAGACAATGCTAAAGCATAGGGCTATGTGCCCTTTTTCCGGCCATGTCCTCAATTATTCCTGTATCTGTGTTAGAGAGTTTGTAACTGAAAATTAATGAATAATACATAACTCGTAGTCGTATAAACCACTACACATTTTATTTACAAGGATGTTTTACATTTTCAAGTTAGATATTACACATAATTTTTGAAAACATGTCCTGGTAGAATGTAATACGATTTCTCCCAATACGTTATTGAATAAAACACGTGTCACTCTAAGTCAAATCAACGTAAACATGTTTTCACACCAACCATATCGAATTTTGCGATACTTAGTAATGTAAACGCACCAGTAAGGGACACTTGAAGAGAAAAGTTGTAAAATAAGGTTTTCTTAAGGGCGGGAATAATTTCACCTACGTGGGAAAAATTAATATAGTACGTTGTAATGCCACTGAATATTATTCGCTCGCCATTGCTTTCATCTGATATCGTGTTGAAGTAAGTTCCATGGTCTTCCTACTCTTCCACCTACTCTTCCATACATTCTGTTAAGAAAGTCATTAAGGAGAGAGTTTTCGTTCTTTATTCATGACATTACAAGAACGACTGCTTTTGTTGTGTACTATTATGTATTACGAAATGTCTTTGTTTCAAGCGTATTAATAGTCGAACAAACTATAAATTAGATCTGTGACGCATGTAACATTAGGTCTGTGACACAAAGCAGAGGATGTCTATTACCGGTATGGCAAAATCAGTTTTTGTACGGTTTTGGACACCTCACTAATAATTACT
>JAGDQP010034934.1:0-19846 GCA_022664845.1 Lepisma saccharinum | reverse complement strand
CTTATTGCATATTCAGCCAGTAATTTCCAGTAATGAAATCCCATAATGTTCAATGTGAGACTTTAACATGTTAAACAAAAACCAAGAGCATAACCGAATAATCAGAAGCCTTTAATGATAAGAAATTAGGATGAATAGGAAGTATAAGTTAACTATATGACAGAGACACGTTTATTTAACAATGAACTTCAATTACAGCAAAACATATGACACAACAGCTGAATACTAAGGTTTAAAGCCATTTCAACTTTGTCCCGGTTCATGGTGGTTTTAGAAAAAAAAATAAACTTTGCTATATCTCATATTGTAGACATTTCTGCATTACAACTCGATTTATTTATAGCCGTAATATATTCTATAGCCGTTCTGTTCAACTTCATCTAATACAGAGAATAATGCAGGTATTTTTATACAGGAATTAAGACACGACGAAATTGAGTTATCGATTTCAATAGTTAAACAGTTAGAAAATCCTTTCGGCAACACTGTTGAAACTGAAAAGCAAGGAGAGTCCTCACAGAGCGATCTAGAGATTAAAGAAGAAAAAAGGTGTGAGAGCGCATTATCTTATTCTGTAACATGTTTGGAGCAGAACTATCCTTCTCAGGTGAGTAGTTGTACAAATATGTATTTATTAATTTCATATAAAAAAAGACTTTATACCTAGTGAAGCTTTTCTATTTTTCAGTTTCCAACCGATATCAATACAAGGTGAAAATAAAATATTAGGTAGATTCAATTTAATTTTCGTAGTACACTATTTAACACGTGGAAGGGAAATAAATTCATTAGAATGGTTAATGGATATTTTAGATAAATGATCCATTGAAAAAAAATACAGTTTTTGGTGTTGAAATTTACCAATAAGATTTATGGCGAATTAAATTGAATTTTCATGAGGTCGATGATGTGCATTTACTTTGGACCACTTCGTTTCGTGATTTGTCTTCCGGTTTTATAATGTTTATTGATATTTGTTTCAACTTCACGAATAAAGCTCGGTTAATGCCACTGAAAACACGATCAGATTTGAATGTCTTTTTCCTTAACACTTCAGAATCCAATGTTTAACAGTTGGAGAACTAATTAATATCATAATCAGCATTCATCTCTTCAGGCATAAACTATTTGTTTTTATTTTATGTACTCATTTGCTTCTTGCCCATAAGCATTATATTCGAAACGATATAATTAATTTTGAACAGAATATCAAGCGTCTCAGAAGGAGTATATCTGAAAGTGCATTCTTTACTTTTTTAAATAATGAAACTTAGGATTATAATAAAATAAAGATAAATTTTGTTTTAGCACTGAAAACTAATATTCGTAATATCGATATTACTTAATGCATCTGTGATATAGGGTCAAGAAACGAGATTTAGTTTGACATAGCAGCGGTCACTTTCCAATCTGTGTCTGAGTGACTCCAACCCGATAATAGGTTCATGTTATGTAGGGTGGGAATGACCGTTGATAATACGTGTACAGAAGAGGTGATGGGCCCTAAGTTACTATAAGCGACATTTTATTTTTGGAGTATTTTGAATATTAGGGCAATGGAGGCGGTCTACGAAAAACATGCATACGCAATGTTAAAGCTTACTATAATCCATTTTACGTACATCCCTCAATTGCTCTTTGTAGACTAGGAAATGAAATAAGTTGTATACATATCAGGAGTATTTGTATGCATGGTTTAATTTACTGCAAAAGGAAATGGTAAGGAAATACAAAGAAGTAATATCGCTAAAGAGCTAATTGCTAAGTTCCATGATGCTGTTTATCTCTAAATCAGATACGCTATGAGAGCGTCACCTTCCTGTGAGATTGAAGTCGATAAATGTTGTTGTTCTTTCCGGGAGTCTAATTGATTATTATTCGATAGGACCGTGCCTGTGAACTGGATCATATGCAGACAGTACTGTAGATGTACATGTAATGAAATTAGGTTATGACAAAAATAATCCCTATTTTAAATACTTTTAAGACTCTAAGTACCGAGAAATTCTTGCTTATGTGTATATGTTCGTATGATGTAATAAAAATATGCACTGCCGATACTATCTACGTAACACATCCTTAAAACCATAAATGACATAAACTGTAGTGAATATTAGACTATAAAAACAGCTGCCTAATTGACAGTTTATATTTTCATCTGTGATCGCTACGACCCGCAATCTATTATCAGAGTATATGTGCATTAAGATCTCGTTTCCATTCTCTTTAAAACTAACATTTGCAACAACTGTCGAAAATCCCTTATTTCAAAACTACAAAGTTATGGATTTATTCCACTAGAAATAGAACAATACCTATATTCCATTAGATGACATATATTGCGTTGGTTTTCAGTATCTTTTAGATGTTGAGTGAGTACCTTGTTCTGTACAGTTATTCTTGTTTAATTCATTGGATATAATTTTAAGTAGCAATGACTTAGTCACTCAACTCATTTGTTATTATGTGGTATCTCATTTCTACTTATAATTATGTCAAATTTATCTTTGGATAGATTTACTAATTTAATGGTATAATAATTGATTTTAAACAATTTTAAATTAAATATCACGTGATGGATTTTAATTTGACGGCAGTTTCTACAACTATGATTTACTTAGATATTTCCTAAATATCTTTTTTCAGGATTGTAGCGAGAAATATAATGACAGTCAACTCAGATCTAAAGAGGAGAGACATTTAGATCAGTTATCTTCCAACTTAATATCAAACCTCATTTCGCACTTACCAGAGTTGCTTCCGTCCAGTATAGAGAACAGTCCAAAAAACACTTCATGTATTTACAAAAATATTGATGGTCGTATTAGTAGTAG
This sequence comes from Lepisma saccharinum, assembly GCA_022664845.1. Taxonomy (NCBI): domain Eukaryota; kingdom Metazoa; phylum Arthropoda; class Insecta; order Zygentoma; family Lepismatidae; genus Lepisma; species Lepisma saccharinum. The sequence goes on along the minus strand of JAGDQP010034934.1, from coordinate 17,012 downwards.
CATAACGGAAGAAAACGCCGACAAAATATTGTCCCCTGTAGAATCATCTTTAAATGATAGCAAAGAATCAAAAGACGTAAGTAAACAATTGCGTGCTGAAGAAACTGTCGACTGTAGAATATGCCCAGATGAGTCCTCAAAATGCGGTAGTTTGACATGGGAGATTAGAGTACCCACAAGCAGTAGGTCTTTCGATTGTAAAACTTGTGGAGCTAATTTTACGGAATCCTGTAACTTGAAAGTACACACGAGAATCCACACAGGCAAAAGACCGTTTGAGTGTAAATCCTGTGGATCTAAATTTACCGAATCCGGTGCTTTGAAAACACACATGAGAATCCACACAGGTGAAAGACCGTTTGAGTGTAAAACCTGTGGATCTAAATTTTTGAAATCAGGTAATTTGAAGGCACACATGAGAATCCACACAGGTGAAAGACCGTTTGAATGTAAAACATGTGGATCCAAATTTATGCAATCATCTAATTTGAAGAGACACATGAGAATCCACACAGGTGAAAGACCGTTTGAGTGTAAAATCTGTGGATCTAAATTTATGCAATTAGGTAATTTGAAGACACACATCAGAATCCACACAGGCGAAAGACCGTTTGAGTGTAAAACCTGTGGATCTAAATTTATTCAATCCAGTAATTTGAAGACCCACATGAGAATCCACACAGGCGAAAGACCGTTTGAGTGTATATTGTGTAGATCTAAATTTACCAAATCTCGTGCTTTGAAAACATACTTGAGAATTCACACAGGCGAAAGACCGCATAAGTGTAAAAGCTGTTCATATTAATTTACCATATCAGGTGAATTGAAGAAACATTAGAATCCGCACAAGGGGAAGACAAGACTGTTCGAGTGAAAAAACTCTGTATCTAAATTTACACTCAAGTGATTTGAAGACACAGGCGAAAGTCTATTTGAATATAAAAACGAGCTCAATTTATGTGATCCAGCACTTGAAGAAGAACATGAAAATACAAAAATGCCATTTTGAGTGTAAAATCATTAGAACTAAATTTGTAATGTATGTAGCTTAAAATTATCCTAAGAATTTGCACGACAATAATATTTATTTACGTACGTCCTTAGGAGAAAAAACAATGTACTAAAATCTATGTTTCTCTTAACCTGCTTGTTAGAACTGATGAGCGATGTTGTGAAATATAACTCGTATAAGTTCAACAATTTTAGAGGAAACATAAACACATGTCGCCCCAGGATTAGAAGCACTGGAGCGATACAACCGAATAATTCAGTGGCTATTCGGCAAACAATATTGCTGCTTAGAAGTTCTGTTCACTTACAAATTGTGATACAAGGAACTTTCTCTGCGTACCTCACTTAATTACTCTATGGGTTATGGAACTCGAAAGTCCATTGCCGCAGTAACAAACGTTTCCCATAGGATTTTATCCTGGGCAAGATCAAGCCAGTTTTCATCACAAATCGAGAATAGAATCAAGATAAAACACGAAAACATCATCATCTTTGAATATCGCAATATAAAAATTATTGTTCTATCCGATGGGAACATTTCAAGGGAAAAACGGAACATTAGTGTTTATTTCGAAAAAAAAAAATGCTCTGGTGGTATATTAAATCTTCAGGGCTGGTAATTAGGAGGTGACCAGTATTTCTTTCAGAGAGGTGTATTTACCCTCCAGCGTGAGTCAATCATCCCCCCCATTAAAAATAACAAATATTGCAATATTAATGGCTCATTTATTGCCTAGAATTACAGCCTGTGTAGTAAAGCGAACAAGGAACATTGAAAATTTACTATTGCAAATTTTTAGCCTACAGTGTCATCCACAACAAGTAGAAACTTCATTTTGTCATACCTTCCCCGCCCCCTTTCTTTCTTTTGAAACGCTTTTTTCAGAGGTAGCTAAAAATTCTGCAGAAAGTCAAACCCTCAGTTTGCGGGATAATAAATGGACGTAATGATTTTTCGAAAGAACAGGACTTTCTAAAACCAGGAAAATCAGTTTTTTCTTGTCTTTTTATTTATATACGTGGTACTCACAATTCCTATATCGTAGTATTTTGTATTCTATTGCAATTTCAATAAGACCATTCATTTTTGTGACAATCAGAACAAATGCTGTATTATTTTAACACTTAAATATTTCTTTATCTTTTTTACATAATACTAAATTCGTCAATTAATTTACTGTGAACATGATCCACATGCTTCTCGAATTCCTTTCTATATTCCATATCTCTTCCAGTTTTTTTTCTTCGTTTGCCGAGGAGGCTATACCGCCTCCTGTTGCTTCCCGTCGTGGTGTGTAGCACCTACGACAGTGTTTGTAATCTCTCCGCTTTCATTCCTTCTAAAGAATTGAGAGATCCCCCCGGAAAATAATCCTGAAAGAAACACTGGAAATGATTAACTCACTCTGGAGGTAATACCCCCGGACACCCCCCTGAAACAACCACTGCAAAACAGTTATTTTAATACTGTTTAATTCGTTATTTATGAATCTATCCATGTTGTTTATCCTCTGAACCAAACTATTCGTGCAATAAATTGTCAATTCTTTCATTTGAAACTTCGGAACTTAACGTAAGTTTTATTTCTTCTGCTGCGCCTACTACAAACAAATCGGACTGCGTGAGCATACAATGGCGTCGAATTCTGGATTTTTCCTTCACTTATAATCCAAGCTCTCTACAGCAAGTTGACATGCAGAGCCATCTAGTAGAATTCCACAGCGGCAGAAAGTAGCATTAGCGCTATCAGGCCGTAGAATTCAAAATCTCTTGCTACTAGCGCACTCAAGAATACGGAAAAATGATACATCTAGCTTATTATGAGATCTATGGTAATACATAGGGTGTACCAGTTGCTTACATCCTTCCCAATAACTCAGTGTAATCACCATCCCGGCATCTGCCTGGTGTCACTGAGGGGAAAATCTCACACAAAATAAGGGGTCGCTGGAAATGTTTCTCTTACCTTTCGATTAATTTGCCAACGCTCGGTAATTTGTTCCTTGTACATTGTATGGTATTTTGTAAATATTTCAACATGGATGAGAAAGATGACATTTACTGTTGTTTGACAGACGAAGTTCTACTGAAGTATTACCCGTACTGTAGAGGCTGGTAGTTTAGGGCAAAAGTAACATGATTGCAGTTAACTACCCAATCCTTATAAATTTCCGAAACTGAAAGGAACACCTTGCATGCCCTACTTGTATTTTGTACATTTTGCCCCGCTAGTTGAAAACATTCACAATAATAAAATAAATAAAAATAAACATTCAGGATTCTACTATACTTTAATTACATACCTATTTCTATAAACTACGTAATTGCAGAAGGGCTTCTACAGCCTAAACAGTTGCCCGTGCCGCGGTCGGCGCTCGGCGGTATTGCAACTTCAGTTGTCATCTTGTCCTGACTTGTTAAAAAAATGACTACGCGTCTGCGCCAAACTAATGGTGGGTCCTACATGGGTGTCACAGTTGGCAAATCTACAGAAAACGACTGCTTCCCAACAACTGGTGGGGAATGCTCGGGAGTTAAGAGTTAGCCAACTGCGACCTGGAAAATTTTATGATGTAATTTCGTGTTTCTGAAACATACTTTAGTTATGCAATTAAATGTCTATAATCATTTTTAACTACCTATAATATTATTTCATTCTTCCAAACACCAGCGAACCCCAACCATGGTCCAAGGGTAGGCAGCAGTTGATTTCCCCCAAGTGGCAACAGCCAGCACCTGGTCCACTAGTGGGGCGGCTCAAAGCGTCGGGGAATTCCTTATGGGGTGATGTTAATTGCTACTTCGGCTGGATCCATGGGTCTAAATACGTGGGACGGATCTACTTCTAGTGAGCTGAAATTGAAGCGAGCACAAACCATGAGTACCTAGCAGATGTAACTGATTAAAGAAACAACTGAACATCACATTCCGTACAATACTATATAAAAATATTCCAATCTTCCTCCTCTCTTCCTTAGGTAGAACTTAATCCGTTCTTTGCTTCCACACACCAAGGTATAGGCCAACCAATAAAACGCAATTAAATCCCAATTCACCAGGCAAGATTAATCGAAAACCAGCGTCAAGTTGACCCAATTTAATTGTGTTGGGCAAGTCAACATGAGGTGGGATTCGAACCTTTATCCTTGGGTCGCTAGACAATCGCACTAGCGAGCACGACCACCTAGATCGGCAGGTTCAACTTCAATACGCGCACTTCGGCACGCCCATCGGCAGGTTGAAATGCATGCAAAGCTCAAGTTTCGATTCACAAGTAGAACTTATTAGGTATGCCATTCGTGGATGAGTAACCGGTGACGCCATCTATGAAGAGTTTTGCCATGACGTCACTATACGGACCCCAACAAATCCGTTCTGCTAGTGCGCGTGTTCTTAGCATAGCTTAGTAAGTAAAGTTTGTATTTTTAGTTATTGTTACATTTGTGTTCAGTGTGTTAAAGTAGTTTTGAAGGGATATACAATAACTGTGATATTTTCTTTGTGATCTCTGTTTTATTTAAACAATGAGTAATCATAATAACTGTGCTTTTTCAACATGAAAACATGCTCGTTGCCAACGAAGCTGCAGGCGGAGGGGAAGCTACTGGAATATTGTTGAGGCCATGGGTCATGATATATTTTTGGTTGTGCCTAGAGGGTTACATCGAGGGTTAATTTACAAGAGCAATGACGGAACACATCCCACTCTCACCTAGTTTGAACTAGAAGTAACAGCGACAAGCGCTCAGTCCGGCAGCTGCAGTTTGGTCTTGTGGATAAGGCGTCAGGAAGCTGATCGAAAAGTCCTGGGTTCAAACACTGTCGTCGATTTTTCGCATATTTTTGTAAAGAAAAATAAAGTTTTTCGTTTTTTATGTAAATACACAAAAGTAAATTTAATAAAATTTGCGATTTTAAAAGAGGCCACTAAAACCTAGGATTGAATTTTATTTTAAGGCCTTTAGGCAACTATGGCTCAGGCCGACTAAAAACCTTCTAGGTTAATAGCTTAAAGCAACGACGAAAAGCGCTGTCGTTGCTCTAGACATGTCCTATATTTTTACCTCAGGGATTCCGCCAAGATTATTTTCGGTTTAGAGGGGGGTGTAAATCCAAAATTGGTCTAAGTTGAGTGATACATGGTTTCTATCGATTTTTGACCGCAAGGGTTCTGTTTTGGGGTGACACCCCGAACAGGGGGTTAGCCGGAATCCCTGTTTTATCGCCTTTTCCACACATAAAATTAGATTTTGAGGTGTAGTGGGACCAAGGAAATCTTCCGGGAGAAGGACCCTTTCCGCTTGGCTGCGGGCCTGTATACCTGTAGGTTGATTTGTAATATGAAAGCGCCCAAGTATTACGTAAGTTCATTTTAATCATTTAGATCCCGCTTGTATACAAAAATAAGGAGATAACCTCGTGTTTATGAAAGATATGTCAAATTGCTTATCGTTATTGGCCTGAGCCTCAGATACCTAAAGGCTTAAGAATAAAGTCAATTCAGTTCTTATCGTTATTTTGAAGTCTAAAAATGTTTCATTCTTTAAATTTACACTAATATAATTTTAAGTGAATCTTACGTCATCATATTGCTCTGATCCTTCTCGCTCGGAGGTCCCGGGTTTGAGTCTCGGCACGGGCAAGAGTGTGGATTTTAAAAGCTAAAGGGAATCGTGATTTGCCGAAATCCAAAGTTACTAGACTGGCCCATATAAAAATAAAGTTTACCAAAGTTTTTCTGATCCTCCTCTATTGTCAAATAATAAAACAAAACTTGAACCTCCTTGAAAGTTTACGTAATACTTAAATGATGCCTTTGTTTGTGTGTTTGCGCGTGTGTGTGTGTGTGAGAGAGAGAGAGAGAGAGTGAGCAATATAAAAAAAATAGCATGCATATTGATCGTAAACTTTCTGTTCTTGGTCACAAATATTGGCCAAAAGGAAGTACAGATATGTTTATTTTTAACTGAAATAAGACTATCACCATTTTCCTATCTATCTTTCTATTGCAATAAAATATTTCTAAAGTTGATATTAAACTTCTAAAATCAAATTTGTTAAGAGTCTCATGAGATTTCCCTTAAACTAAAGTTAACAGATAAATATTTGTCTTACTATTTAGAATACATCGTTTATTTTTATGCAGTTTAATAGTCTACACTCATTAGAAACATGAAGGCTTAAAAAAGTATTTTTTACATAATCGAATAATTATCAGGTGCAATATTTCTTTTATATCCAACGTTATTATGAATTTCCCTATGCTCTCGCTGCAAGCACAGACTCATCGGTCCGTATGGTGACGTCACGCGCCTTCCAACCAATGACTACTGTTCGATTCCTATACTTATTAACTTTTTAAGACAAAGAAGCAACTATTTTTGTTCACACCAGTGCTACCAGTCAGAGGTTCCGTCATTAGCACAGTCGCTGGATTTGAATCTGGCAGCATTGTTTTGTAAAATATTGTTTCTTTTTTGTCTTCTAATGTAAATAAACGTCGGACACAGTGAATTTCAGTTGGACATTTTTTTAGTAACAAACGTTAAGGTGCGCATTATATTTGTTTATTCAGGTATAACGTACGCAAAGACAGGATAATGTTTCGAATCGGAGGCCAAAATGCATTGATAAATATTATTTATATTTTCTTGTTTCCAAAAGGGTGAATACACCATTAAATGAACAGTTAAGGGAAATATTGACTTCAAGTGTAGTGGACATAAAAGAAATAATAACTACTCTTTTTTAAATTGTATTACTAAATAAAGAGATTAATCAGGCTGCAATGTTACAATGTTACATAAGATTACATTGAAGTTAAAAAATAATAAAATTTAAAAACTGAGAAGAAATGCAGAACACCAATGAATGAACATATTTCTCCAGTGAATAAACATATAATTACCAGTGAATGAACACTACACTGGTACTCACTGCTATAGTTCAAATTCAACAGGCTATCGAGCGTTTGTAAGAATATTAACTACTTTGTGATCAAAATAAAACATGAGAAACAAAAGACAAAAATAATATATAATTAACGAATAAAAAGTAATTCGATCCTCAGTCGTGATATCCATGTAGAGAGAAGAATTGGCTGTTGAAGAGTCGAACTAAGAGTCTTTCGCTGTGGGCGTTAAGACGGAACATATTACGTCACGGATTATCAGATTGTGTTGTTATCAAAGCAGCGAGCCTAATGTGCCAAAGGTTTTCTTGCTCAAGTTTAGACTGTTACTGTCGCGTTGCGCCTCATGTTTCCTATTTCCCATTCGTGTTGAAATGGATAATAATACGCGAGTATGAAGAGAAGTCTTGTCGTTTAAACCTTTTCCTGTGATTCGAGACTGTATCAATTGTAATGTAAATTTTAAATTCGGTACTCCACAAGCTACTAACAAAGATACTGTATGATTTGTTGAAAATAAAGCTAAATTATGGATGAAGCTAAGTTGTAAAATTTTCTTATGTTTGTTGGTGAATTTCTTGCTTAACACCAACAATATATTATGAAATATACATTAGCACACATATACATTAACACAATATACATTAACACACAAGTATTTTATACAGCTATGAAGAAAAAATATCATGTGCCTTTATCGAGGATCTGAGTTTGATACTGAACCAGGTATTAGCATTTCAAGAAAATCAACAATTTGAGCTTATAGGTATTCCATTCAAAATTGAATTTTCTTAATATTTTTTTTTAAACACAGAAGTCCATCCTTTTAAATATACTTGAAGTGAAATAAAAGGATTATTTAAAGCAAAGATTATAGAGGGGATCCGTTTATTTAAAGCAAAGGCTTAAGCAGAAAGTCCCGTGAATCTTTATGCAACCGCTCTGTCCTCATGTCGACAACTTCCAACGCAGAAACTACTAACACAACATAAATCATGATGACATGCTGCGTTTCCCTTATTGACTGTCTCCTGTGAAGCAATCGTTGGGAATTATTTGAGCAAAAACAATTTAAAAAATAATTGAATTTTAATTTTATTTAAGGTCTTCACGCATCTAAGGCTCAGGCCGGGCTAGAAGAGGTGCTGGCCAGGGCCTATGCTGAAGTTGTCAGCCCGGTTAATCGCAGATCTTCTGTACTATATTTAAGCCGTTTGTACTTCCTATCACCAGCTCTTACACTTCCTTCTCTGTGTTTTGTAGCCATCTGATAGAAAAGAAAGAAAAAACTATGGAGCTCTAAAACAGAGAGCAATGGATATAACACGCAAGTTGCATGACATTAGGCGTAGTTATTTAAATAAAAAATAGGAGCCGGTCATTCTGGTTGAAGTTTCTCCTGCTTTTCCTCAATCCCACTAAGAAAATACCCAGCCCTGTGGTTCAGGTAATAACGTTACGGACTTCAGGTTAAACCCAGCCGCCGACCATCCAGACTGAGGTTTTATTTCAGTTTTACCAGGCAACTTCCGGGATGGTTCATTAAGGCACCTACTCCATCCCAGCTGATTCATAAATACAAAGGCTACAAGTAAATTCAAATTGAATCACTAAGCATATGCTGGGATGGTACCTTAACATAAGACCAATGCTACTTCCATATCAATTCCCTATCCTGTCATTTGTCCCTGCCGTTGTTGTTAAACACTCATTTAGATCTAAATGATCTATTATGAGATTTAGAAATAAAGAAAACATCTTTAAAATGGCAAAACTTAATCGTTCATTGATTGGTTCTTCTGTCCTACTAAATGAACATCAGTACAGCATGCTATACATGTACAAATCTGTGAACCAAATAATACATATTACGAATTATTGTTAGTTTCTTATACGGTGTAAAATAGATTTTAGATACAGGTCCAGGGTTTGAAATCAAATATACAATAAAAGCATAACGAGACATAATCAAACAAATTTGTTCATTCACTGGCTAGTCCGTGCCAATAAATGAACATCAATAAAACATGCTATTCATTTACTGGTTTTCTTCAGTTCTATAAAGTTTCCACCTTGAATTTCACTATTGGTTGTTTGCACTCTTTGTTAGAGACTAATTGGAGGACGTAGTAAAATTCTTCAGATGCCCCCATGAATGAACGGGTATTCATTTACTGGTTTATGGCAACGAACAGTTCCATTACATGAACATAACAATAATAAATACAGCAAATGCCTTACCAAGTTTCAGAGAGCCGTAAAATGTACTTTTAAGTTTCTCTTTTGTAAATATTCATAATCCGATGGGAACTGATATTTTAACACCGCGGTAAACCTATTCTAAGTAACGCCATAAATTGGTTATCTTAGTGAATTCAAGCAAAACCTTGAAGCACTTTTCACAGATGTTCTCCAGGAGGCACTGGACAAACTAGCAGGTTCTCCTCATGAACTAATGATTGAACAGCTACTTGAAAGGTTGCTGCAACACTGAAGGAAAAAAGGGAAGAGGAAACAGCCAACAAATAGCTTGTTTGAAACGAAAATATCTGGAAGTGTTCAATCACTGGAGTATGTTCATTTAATGGGCCATTCACCCTATTTCTGGAAAACAATGTTTGTTTATTTTAATGTTTAATACACGCAATGTCGAGTAAGCATTAACGAACGAAGGCGGGTTAGTTATGTTAGGTATTTCAGTTTATACTACTTATGTTTTCCGAATTTTGCTAGTTAGAATTTCCTTGTAACAGAAGTTAAGTATTGAGGACAGGGCACAGATAAATGTCGGAGTAGCGAAGGCGCGTTACTTATGTTACGTTAGGTATCTCCGAATTTCACATTTTGCACTTACCTTGGTACTTGTACAGTATCTCCCCTTGGCATATAGTTTTGCTGCTGCCAAGGGGAACTTGAGAATTACATTATTTTTTGGCAGGATTTGGGCTCTTGGGTATTTTATATAAGGAGCTGTAAATTTGGAAAAGTAATGACCGAGCGTAATTACGCATCACAAGCATTTTTTTATTATTAAAAAAAAAAACATTGTGTCAATTGTCGGGTTCTGGGGTACGCGCTGTTCTCATTTCTGCATACAACTCAAAGTTTTCAAGCAGAAATCAAAGAAAGACTTCAACTGAGACTTTCAGTGAAACTTCAAACACAATATATCAAGTTGTTATGGAGATACGCCTGAATAACTATTGGGACCCCGCGAAAAATGAACTTGTGGGGTTTCGATACAAAAGGGGAAGGGATCCAAAAACTACTTATAAATCTCAATATAATAAAATAAACCTTTGTCCATGGTGTTTTCATCGGGTAACTATGTGGAGTTCTGGGGTACTGTGGACTATCCACAATATCGACAATCGAAGTTCGTCCGATTCGTTTAATGTCAAAATGCGCAGTACCATACGATGTTACATTAAGTGAAAATTCAAAGTAGATAATTTAAAGAGTTACTGCACGGGGAACATTTGACCCCACGATCACGGGTTAAGGGGTAAAGACGACAAGCTAATCCAAAACTAACCGTGAGAGTAATCACGTAGTTTTAAACTATCACTTTCAAGCAGAGAACAAAGAAGGGACTTCATCTGAGACGTTCAGTGAAAAGCGGAACACAACATATCAAGTGATTATCGAGATATGCTCGAATAAGTATTGCGACCCATCATCACTGAGTTTGTGGGGTGTTGGTACCAATCGGGAAGGAATACAAAATTTACTTACAAATCCCAATGTAATAAAATAAAGCATTTTCACTCACAATTGTTTCAGCGGGTACCTATCTGGGGTTCGGGGTATTGAGGCGAATCCACAACATCGACTACGGAGGTCCATTCGACTCGTTTGTAAACAAAATGTAAAGTACCATAGAAATAGAGTATTACATTAAGTGAAAAATTGAAGTACATAAGTTAAACAGTTACCGAGATATGCTCGTCTAAATTATTTTACCCAATGGTAACAGGGCATGGGGTACGGTAAGAAGACGATGAGCATTCCAAAAAGAATCAAGAGTTTCATCACATTGTAATAAACTATCATTCCTACGAGACTCAAGGGTACATGTGTGAGGTTCTAAAGTATCATCAGGAGGTGTTTTATAATGTGTTTGGTAAAACTTAGTTATACTTTAAATTATTCAGTTGAGTGATGAAGGAAATATGAAGAGGAAAAAAAGGCAATAATTGAAAAGTCATTTTTACTGCACAACAAGGAGGAAATAAACGAAAAATTAAAGGAGAAAACGGAATCCTAAGAAAACAGATCATATGGATTACGTGACATTATCTGTAAGGTAATGATTATTACATAATGAAGAAATGTGACATACCGACTGAAGTTTACGTCAAATTAAAATCTTTAAAATGAATTTATTCATTCTGGAATCTTCGGCTCAGACCGGGATGAGTTAGGATGAGGAAAGTAGCGGTCAGGACCCTAGTTTCAATCCCAGCATTCACCTGCTGAAAATGAGGGAATCCCTTATCAACCGCGGGGTTCGAAAACGCCTATCCATTCATTGCCACTCCAAAATCTACGTCGTTACTTCCTGGAATACAACGGTTAGGTAAGATTTTCATCGAAGCAGCTAGTACTGTCAGTTTCAAATAAATAATAAATGCTTTAGACTACAAAGATACATAAGCAAACAAATTCCTTGTTTCAATAATATTTTCGAGAAATTCAATAAAGAGTTTAGAAAATTATTATAAAAAGTTCAAATGAGATAAAATAGATAACGTACAATTGAAAAATTTTCCGGGAGGAAAAATATTTTTCTTTTTTAAGAAAGAGTGGTAGAGAATAAAACAAGTGTACACTTCAATCAGTCTGTTAAATGTCATTGAATTCTGCACTTTAACTTATCTTTTACAACTCATTTTCAAAACCGTGTAACTTCTATGAGAATATTGTAGTTTTGGATGTATATTGTACTATCAACAATTTAGGTGATAGCTATTCCTAGTTTCTAAAGTAAGGAATATGTAAACAATTTTTTTACATTTGAGTAGTCTATATAAATAGATTGCTGTTTGGAATATCTATACCCAAGCGGCCATATATATACTTTGAAGATATATATAGTTTGAAGATGGCAAGATCCAAAATGTTTGTCGGATTAGCATTACTCGAATATTTAGTCTCTCAGACTCTGAAGTATACTTGATAAGATAAAATTAATTGTATGGGCGGTAACAGCACTATGACTTACACCCGTCTCGAAGTATACTTGAGTTTTTAGTATTCTTGTACATATAAGTATTAATATAGCAGCAAAAATATTTAAACAATTCAATGTAGTAATAAATCAAACAGCTTCATTTCATTTTATCTGTCGAAAAGTAAACTTTAAACTTCGCAGGGAATATAGTTTTTCTAATTTGTTTTACTACACACTGTATTAATATATATTAATCCATATCTTCGCCATTGAGTACAATCCAGATAAAAATGAATGGCACGATTTGCAAACGCCGTTTATTTGAACAAGGTTATTCAAGTACAATGTGAGTGCCTCCACTCAGAAGGTAAGAGAGGGACTTAGTTACCTTCTTCCGGCTCTTTGTTAACGAAGGATTTCGTTTAGTACATATCATGTGACCTTTTCGTTCTATGGTATTTGGGTGCTCCCAACGTTACCCAAACGGAGATACATTCCGGAACTATATAGGAATTATTGTGTTAATATTCAGTTCACTCGCAAATATTAACCTCTAAGGCACTTAGTTTAATCTGTACACTATCTCATACTGAGTCATGAAATATAATCAGGAGTGACATTGTGAGCCCAAGTTCAATATAAGGTGTCATTCCACAGTTCCAATTAAACACACTAAAGCAAGATATTTGTAAATTTGGTAAGGGTAAAGGTTATAACACTTCTACTGTGATACATAGCACTAAAAGAACTGAACAAAATAATATTTCCAGCGTTCAGCTGATTGGAGCTCATTCCTTAATAGCGTTGATCACCCCTCCATCTTAGTATGACGTTTCCATTGATTTATGTGGTAATATAACAGGTAAAAAATTATTTACATGTGCAGAGTGCGGTAAGTCATTTGATTACAAGGGCAGCTTAAACAAACATTTTATTAGTCACACAGGTCTTAAAATGTTTTCTTGTGCAGAGTGTGGTAAGTCATTTGGCCTCAAAAGTAACTTAAATAAACATGTGATTCGTCACACAGGCCTCAAATCATTTATTTGTGCTGAGTGTGGTAAGTCATTTGGCCTCAAAAGTAACTTAGAATCACATATGATTATTCATACAGGTCTCAAATTATATACTTGTGCAGAGTGTGGTAAGTCATTTGGTCACAAAGGTGACTTAAACAAACATTTGATTAGTCACTCAGGTGTCAAATCATTTACTTGTGCTGAGTGTGGTAAGTCATTTGGCCAGAAAGGTAACTTAGAAACACATATGATTATTCATACAGGTCTCAAATTATTTTCTTGTGCAGAGTGTGGTAAGTCATTTGGCCAGAAAACTCTCTTGAAACGCCATTTGATTAGCCACAGCGGTTTAAAATTATACAATTGTAATGTGTGTGATAAGTCATTTGGTCACAAAGGTGACTTAAACAAACATTTGATTAGTCACTCAGGTGTCAAATCATTTACTTGTGCAGAGTGTGATAAGTTATTTGGTACGAAACGTACCTTAAACAGTCATTTGGTTAGTCACAGAAATATAAAATTATAAAAATGTGAAGATTGTGGTAAGTCCTTTAGCCAGAAAACTCTCTTCAAACACCATTTGATAAACCACACCGGTTTAAAATTGTATAAATGCGAAGAGTGTGGTAGGCAATTTGGGCACAAAAGTAACTTAAACAAACATTTGATTATTCACGTAGGTCTCAAATTATTTACTTGTGCGGAGTGTGGTAAGTCTTTCGGCCTTAAATTTGAGTTAAAATCTAACATGATTAGTCACACAGGTTTAAAACTATACAATTGTAATGTGTGTGATAAGTCATTTGGTCACAAAAGTACCTTAAACAAACATTTGATTAGTCACTCAGGTCTTAAATTGTTTACTTGTGCGGAGTGTGGTAAGTCTTTCGGCCTTAAATTTGAGTTAAAATCTCACATGATTAGTCACACAGGTTTAAAAATATACCAATGTAAAGTGTGTGGTAAATCATTTGGCCATAAACGTAACTTGATGAGGCATTTGATAGCTCACACATGTTTAAAATTATAAACTTGCGAAGTGTGTGGCAAGCGATTTCGCCAAAGACGTAATTTCGTCCAACATTTGAAAACTCATGCATGATGACAGCTGTATTTGTGTGTAAAGTGTATTTGACACTTATTTTTTTAACTTACATAAATCACATTTTAAAATTCGCAGAGTTTAAATTGAGTCCATAAATATATATTGCAGTAAGTCATTTTTTTTATATCATCCCAGGATGTAGAATATCTATAAGGGCATATAATCAGTTTTGGGGCATGTTGCACGTCATTGAAGCGGAATCTAAATTGAGCATCATCTTAAAACTCACTGAGTTTTAACGTAGTGTTGATCTCGAGAACATTCGTTCAAAAGGCTATCTATAAATTAGGCATGGATATAATTAAATGATTAGTGAGAGGTCATGCAATTCCTCTGCCAAAAAGTATAATGCTAGTTAATATTGACGATTTGTTTAACACTTTATACGCATTACTCTAGGCTGAATTGTAAGGAACCTAACCGGACACTTACGCATAAATGGTTTACTAGCCAACTATATTATCAACCAGAGCTCGCTTTTGTGAGGCTCTGAGCGAAATATACAAAACATAATCTGTCTTATCATCCCTATGCGTGGGTGGTACATAGGCCATTGACTTGCGGACTGTACTGCCCCTTCTGAACCCCAGCAAAAGGTTCGCAGAAAAAGAATCACACATGCAACAGCTTGGAGAATAGTTATCTCAGGTTCTAAAGTGTACGATAAATAAATTAGATATGCATGCGTGTATACATTCGTAGCTGTGTTACGAATGATGTCATAGGCTCAAATACTCTTGGTCGTATCTGATTTGGAAAAATAGGAATAGTTCTTATTTTTTTTTAAATTAAGATGTATATAAATATTGAAGGAAGTATTAATCCTTCAAATGGTAACCACGTAAGCGTTTCTCCTTTAACGTACGTACAGTTGTGAGCAATAAAAATGCTTGACAATAAACACCCATTTCTAAGAGAATGTAAATAAGCGCTTCATATATTTTTATCGCATGGAATGAATATTTTTTTAGAGAATAATTGTCATTTATGCTCGCATGGAAGAATAAAATAGGCTAGTTAATTTGTGGTTGCTGATTACGTTATCTAACGTGTTGGTTTACCTTTTAGAAAAATGATTACCAGTTGATATACCTTTTCTGTTTTACCAATATTTCAATTTATGTCATGTGCCTATAATACCTTCTGTTGTATTCGTAATTTTACGAGTTTAGTCCATAGCATTCTTTACGTTGAAATTTGAGATTTGTAATTTAATAGTTTCCCCCATAATACCAATTATACTATTTGTAATGGCAAGAAATTGTGAACCCTTTATTATCAAAGAAAAATGAGGGAATATGTTAAATATCTCATGCTGTCCACAAAATTTCCATTTGTTGAGTTTTAGTGCTATGTGGATCGTGCGTCTCGAGGGATCAATAATATGATTCATAGAGTTAATTGTTCTATTACGCATTAGTATTATTGTATTTAATTTAATCTCACAGAAAATATACAGAGATAATCGCATATCAGGTATCATTGCTGTCTCTTCGGATAATACTGAGTGTCAGTAAATTGTATACATTTTCTACATAAAAGCATGTTTTTTTTTTAAGAATGGCATTTGTAAGATACTGTACTTCCGTAAGATATCACGGCTTTAGTTTATTATTAAGTGGTAATAATCATTAATAGAAAAAGAGCAATTGACTTCTTGATTAATTTCATCCCTATGTATATTTACCTCGCTTGTTTAGTAAGGACTTTCATGATATTAAAGTATTTATCAACTTCTATACATTCATATTTCAATGGCATTCGGTACTGAATAAGAACAGTAATTTTACGATTATGGCTTGTTCTTTGAATACAATAATATCTTGGTAAACTGAGATTCTTTACATTCAACGCCTAAATGGCTACGCTTCCGACTAAGATGTCTGAGACGTTGATGGCGCAGCCCATTTGAAAACACCACTTCAATTCCGTCGAAAGAGCTGAAGGGATTGGGCTTAGAAATGGACACCGAAATCAGTGTTAGATTTCATCAGGTAACCTGCTATTACTTACAACTAATCTCAACTCCTTCTAGTCATTGGCCACTTTAAGGATAAAGAGATGCTTCAGAATTAAACAATAAATACTTGATGAGTCTAATGGAACTTAAGAAAAAATCTAGCGTATACATACAATTTGGTCTAATGCTAACCCAGCAATTGAATTGTCAAATATATGCTTATTTCACTCGTTGGTGCAAAGAGTTACTTAACTGGTGCTCTGGTACTTCTCTGGAACTCAAGGAAAAATCTGACGTATATATACGAATTGATCTAACGCTAATACAAAGCAAGTGTGCTGTCAAATATAAGCTAATTTCACTCGTTGGTGCAAAGAGTTACTTCTCTGGGGATTTAATGTAAACGTAGAATATTGGTAGATAGAGAAATGGCAAATATTGCTGATCTAAAGATTGGTGTCATACCACTTACCTGGGTTAATCTTAGTTTTTGAGCGCAGAAGAAAATTAGGCAGTTATCGTTTTAAACTGTTGAACTCCGATGTTTGCTTAACTTTCGACTACTCTTCCAGTGCCTCTGGTCTTAATCACCCCCCTCTTCCGCAAATCTTAGTTTTGTTAAATTCCTTTTTTCGAAATCCCTGAAATCTGCGTTTCTCTCGTTCCGGGTTAAAGGACGTAATCTTCAGCCATCTGTTGCGTTAACATATGTTTGGCATTCCTGTGCTTTCTCAACTTCTGAGGTTTTTTTTTTTTACTTTTCTTGCATTCCTACTATTATTATGTTTTCCATTTTTATAGTACAAAGCAAAATATTTATTTTTCAGTAC
>JAGDQP010034933.1:0-19846 GCA_022664845.1 Lepisma saccharinum | reverse complement strand
ATCCCACATAACTTTCGCCGATAAGGCATGATTACGGAAAAGTAACACAGAAACGGTAAGACAAAACCTATTAAATCTGATTTAATACAGGCCCGTCACCAATCAAAATCTTTTAAAGGGGCATCGGTCCTGATAGTTGAGTGATCAGTTGCTTAATCTGATGAAGCATCTGACACAATATATTGCGCAAAATTATCACACTATTATTAGAAACTGGTCTACAAGCATGGCATTATTATTTCCAGAAATTTAAGATTAGTTTGGAATAATCTATCTATTTCTCTATTTAGATCGAGACAACCAGAACAGTGTCGGTTTCGATACTTGCCTACAATATCGGTTGCCAAGCCAACATGTGATTTTATTCAACCTACTTCTTATAGTCTGATCATTGGGGAATCTAAGCCCGCATCCTTGGAATTCAATCAGCACTTTCTTCCACTTGTGTGTGGGATAAATGTTATATTTTGGCTGATATGTGTAGTATGTTCAGTGGAAACTACTTGAGTAGCTTCCTAGCTAAAAGAACTTTGCGCCTCATGAATAATTCTGGATCCCAATAAGCTTTCTTTTAAGCTGCATTGTGGCGTTTGTCTGTCTGTTTCTCACAAACCAAATATTATATCAATATTAAAATTTATTATTATATCAATATGAAATTTTTCTTTTTTATCATTTTTATTTGGTTCTTTCATTTATTTATGAATTGAACCTGTTTTTGCTATTGGTGGATTTCTTTCCTTTAACCCAGCATTTTTTGTAGAAAATATTATATAAATGGGATTCAATTTTCTAGTGTTTATCGTGCCTAAAACTTTTGGAAATGTCTCTAACCATGATGTTTCTTAAAATCCATTCGGTTACATTGTGTTTCTGTCATTTTTGCTAAGCATAGCAAGTGATAAATTTACCTTCTTTTTGCAAACCTTTTTAGCGTTTGGTATAAGCTACAGGTCCTTTCAGACGGGGTTATTCTTTTCCATTTTTCCTAGCTTCAATTGGACTAAATACACAAATGTTGGTGGAGAATTTTTGTTCCACTATTTGTTACTGGAAAGTGTGTGGATTTTTTATTTTTATTTTCTTAACTTTATATATAAAAGGAGTTAAGCAACCCCAATGATGCCTAAGATGTCTTTGTACTTTTATGTATTAAACCATCCCTATATTCTTCTATATTTTAGGGGATGTTTGACGAGTTCAGTTGTCAATTGTTTGTCCCAGGTAGGAATCGACTTATTAATCCCAAATATTTTTCCTTCTTAGCTGCGCTTTTTATTGAACAAGGAAGTTGACGGTGTAAGTAGACTGCTAGTTTATGAAAGTGAATACTCTAATGTTTATTATTAGAGTATATTTAACTAGGGAAAGCATAGTCTCTTTAAATAAAACTAACGTCAGGTGACACTCGTCTCTAATTTTTATAAAATATTGGTACGCACCTTCCGAACGGCACCCGAGACATCTAACAATGCCCTTTTATTATCACAAGACATTAATTCACGTTTGAATATATTTTGTAATATTTCTAGCGTAAGAAACTTTCAAAATGAATTTGAAACTTTGTAAAGGGGCGTCAACTGCACCTTTTCTGAAATTTGCTATAGGGAAGTGCTTCTAAAATATATGAATAAAGTGCTGATTTTTCAATTTGTAAGAGTTACATTCTATTCGAAAACCATGGAATATAATATACTGTATAAAACCACACATTTGTACCAATAATATACATTTAAGAGCATCTGTAGAAAGTTATTAAAATTTTATAAAGTATATGTTTGACCTTTAATTTTCATACATGTATGCAAAGTATTGGTAGGAGGCTAGGAAAAAATTGGGTGAACCAAGCTCCCCCCCACCTGGCTACGGGCCTGCATATGACAGAGAAGCTCTTGGAGGAAAGAAAATCGATTTTTGTAGTTTTTCTCTGCTACTGTTGTATTAAAATTGATAGAAATAAAAATTTAAGCTATTGCTTGGTAGACTATTGCGATTATTGTTTAGCAGTGCTGCAACATAATCATTCCCCCTCCCAAGTCACCAAACAGCTTATTTGGGCTATGTATAGCAGATTAAAATTTCATATAAACTCAAGTGTTCTAAGCATTAGGCTCATATCTGGATATTCCTGTCAGTTCATATCAAGGAAATGATGGTACGGTAACTTAAAATAAAGATAAAATATCTTCGTTGTACTTTTTCTTTACCGATATAGGTGGTATCATGAGTATTTCCAAATATAGATTATAAGCAAAATCTTAAAACAGAAATTTCGATTCACTTTACTGGCCTTCTATTTGAAACCAAGCTGGTTAGTCCGGTGGTCAAATGTGGGGGTAATTCTTCATCAAAACAAGAAGTAGAGCTTTTTTCCACAGTTTTTACCATATCCATATTATAAAAGATAATGGACCAAGAAGCATATAGCATCGCAAGATTTTAAAATTTATCTTTTCAAGGTTCGATTTGAAGTGGGGGATGGTTGGGATTTCGTTCTCTCTTTAAATTTTTTCCCTGGCTCTGTTTACCCATGTATCCACCCAGCCGGGGATACTAAACGGCATAAGATCCTGTATTTTACGTGTCTAGAGAATTCTTCCCCCGCTCTGAAAATTGAACAAATCAAACATTGACTCTTTCTTAATGATATGGGGAAAACATTTTTTTTTAAATGTAGCAACAAATATCAAGAAGAGCTAATATTAATGCCATGTATTTACCTTTAGATTGTTATCTATTTCCCCATCTAAATGTTCCTGAGTTTAAGAACTCTCTCCTCCTGACCTTTTCAGGTTTTCCAAGAGTTTAACATTCGTCACATCATACCGCTTTTATACCTACCAATGAACGACTACTTTGGCCGACTACGTTGCAACAGGGGTGTACTGGCTGAGCCTTACAAGGACTTGCATCAGCCCTTGTGTTCAGTACTTATGTTTGTTTCGTCCGAGCCTCTTGTTAAAATTGCTCGCGAGAAAAAGTCAGTAAAATGTCAGCACTTTTCTAAATTAAGCTTGTCTTATAACAATCATTTTATTCTCCACAATCCACATAATTCCCATTATTGAATATAAGGATGATATGCTACTTTTCAACTGCTATACAATAACATTACCACGAACAATGTTCGCTGTATTTCTTCTTATGCTCCACCTTGAACGATGATCCTTTTGATAAACCACTAGTTCGAAATGAGTACTTATCCCTCTTTAATCAACTAAACAGGCTGGAGACAGCTTTCATGATCACTATTTGGAAAGATATACTGCAGAGATTCCAGAGTGTCACCGTGAATTGCAAAGTTTCAACATAGATTTAACAACAGTGCATGATTTATCTGAATCACTTGTGAACTTTATGACTTCTCTTCGTGACATGTTCGACTCTTATGAGCAAAAATATATGGAGAAAACTGATATGTATTACCAGTGTTCGATTTGTAACGGGGAATGGTTGGGATTATCCCCTTCTCGGTTAAAATTTTATCTGGTACTTTCTACAGATATATACCTCTAACCTGGGACGTTGACGATTCCAAAATACCGGATAATACATATATAACTAATTCTTCTCCTTCTCTGGAAATTGTACAAATCAAACACTGTGTATTACGAGCGTAGTTATAAAAGGTTTAGAAAACGTAAGATTCCAGCCGATGAAGTAAGTGACAATGAGGTTCTAACAGGAAGAGAAAATTTTAAAGTTGAAGTGTTTCTTCCTATTCTTGGTAAGTTGCACGCTGAATTACTGAGAAGAAAGGAAAGCTATAAATTTATGTCTGACAAATTCATATTTTTCAGTAAGTTTCTACAAAGTTCTTCTTCTGTCATTTCTGAACGCCCAGCTAACCTTTAGGCTGCATATGAAACTGATGTGGAATCAACCTTCCCAAATGAATATGTGCATTTTGTGGGTTTTCTGAAGACCTGAGGAATCTGTGACTCGCCAGCAGAATGTTATCATTAATCAGGAAATAAAAACTGCAGTCTGTGTTTTCAAATGGGAACATTGCATTCAGAATATTTGTGTACTGCTGTAACAAACTGTTCAACTGATCGTTCGTTTTCGGCTCTAAAAAGACTGAAGACTTATCTCCGTTCAACAATGCGTAATAAAAGAGTGAACGAGTTATCTATTCTCCACATCGAAGCAGACCTTTTGACTGATGGATATTGCAAATACTATTTTTCTTTTGAAAAGGGCGCGCATTAAGTTAGTGCCTAGGGGCGCCGAGGAAGCTTAATTCGCCACTGGGAGTGAGTATATGATATGATATGATTTGATATTTTTATTGTCATTAAGCTTATTACAAAGCAATACTGTACTTTACTTTATTTCTTTGTCTTGTAGATCATATTGTGTACAAATGAGTACAATTATGATATAAGACACGTCAGAACATTGATATTTACAGAAATCACAAAATATATAATTATTTAATAGCTCCATATACAGTAGAGCTATACATATAAAATTTTGTAATACATATTAGGTCCTATACACAATTATAATTACGAGAATATAATGGCAACCGTAAAAAGAACGAACTAAAGTACACATCAAATTATATATAGTAATAGAAAATACAAAACTTTATATACAGTAGAGCTATACATAGAAATTTACATATTACACATTAAGCCCGAAATAATATAATTATACAGTCCAGACCGTAAAAGGAACAAATAAAAGTACACATCTAATTATATGTAATAGTGTTAAATACATAACCTCTCATTTACACATTGCTTGCTGATATCATTTTCCAAGTATTCATCAACTGAGTAGAAAGAGTATTTTATGAGCATTCCTTTTACTGCTTTTTTAAACTCTTCGATTTTTTGTACATTTCTTATCTGTAAGGGAAGCTTATTGTATAGTTTTATGAATAGATTGACCGGGCTATTTTTTTAAATGTTTAGCCTATGTCTATTAACAAATATTTTCGTTTTGTTTCGCATATTATGTTCATGGATATATGTGTACTTGATTAGAACATTAATATTTTGAAAAATGTATATTACGCTTTCATATATTAATAGTGAAGGTAACGTCAAAATTTCTAACAGTTTATAAACCTCCCTACATTAATGCCTTTGTGGTAATTGTGTCATTATTTGCAGTGCTCTTTTCTGAATTTTGAAAACATCTTTACTTTTGCTTTTGTTAGCTCATGTCATAGTTCCATACTGTAGGAGAGACTCAAAGTTTGCTATATATGTTAGACGAACAGTTTCAAAGCTTACCGACTGTGTCAGCATTTTTAATGCAAAGCATGTTTTATTTAATTTAATTTTCAGATTATCGATATGGTTACCGAAATTTAATGAACTGTCAATATGCAAAACAAGAAATTTTACAGAACTTACAATATTTCTGACAGTGTCATTAAGTATAGAATAAAATCCATTTGTATGCACATTGCTTCTGGTTGATACGTCAGATATTATATACACAAAATACAAAACATCAATGGACTGTGTTACATATATATAATTATACAATAAATAAGGTATTAATAATAACTACTCTAGTTAGAATGTATTTATATTACGAGAACCAAAATATTATTTCAAGGAATTAAAAGGATTGGTAACTAACCAATTATGAATCTTTTTACTAAAAATATTCATGGGTATTCCTTGTAATTCTTCAGGGAGCCTATTGAACTACCATAAATCCAGTACTTCATAGCTGTTAAGAGTTCTAGATAATCTACAATGAGGTAAATTGATATGCCTTTTGCTCCTAGTATTGTAAGAATGAATATCCTATCTACAATGTAGCTTTGGCACAATACTTTTTATATAAACCAGTACAATGTGAATGTATAAATTAATCACTATCATTATTCTTAGTTTAGTGAACAGAGGCTTATAATGAACTAACTTATGTGAGTCACTGATTATCCTTATAACTTTCTTCTGTAAGAGAAGAATATGTTGAATATAGTTACAGTTACCCCCAAACATTAGGTCATACATAATAATATTTTGGAAGAATGAGAAATATGCAGACCTTATATAACTATCAGGAACATTATTTTTTAGGCGCATGCAGGTCAATCGTTTATCATTATAAGGAACAACAGGCGTTCAAGGACATAACCTTGTGGAACTCCACACCTTACATAAACTATATCTAATTTCTGTCTTCCAACACAGACAATGTCTATAGTAGGGTATCTAATCCTAGTCTATATTAATATTTTCATAGCCTCAATAAAAATATCATAAACAAGCATAATGATTTCACCTATCAAAATAATCATATTAATTCTCATTAAACAAAGTATTAACTACAACAATAATATGGTCTACGATTCACCAAATAAGGTTTTAAAAGTTTAAGTCCTCTTCCATTTAAACCAATTTATTTTTAAGTATATTATGATCTACACTATCAAACACCTTAGATATGTCGCATTAAGGTGTCAGGTCCACGACTCGAAGGTCCCGGGTTCGAGTCCCGGCAGAGGCATGGGTGTCTTTTAAGTCGAACGTGACGGATAATTATGACGGGGTGAAGTCAACAGTTACTGGACTGGCCCATATAAAATAAACTTTACCATATTTTTTTTCTTAGATAGATCGCAGAAGGTAGCCCATGCAAAGTCCTTCATCTCAAAAACCTTCATAACGTTTTTTACTAACGAGTCAACTGCATTTATAGTTGACTTGCCAACCCTTAAACCAAATTGTGACTCTGTAATGAGGTTGTGGTGATCAAAATATTGATGTAGGCCTAACTGTTGGTATATCACAGACTCAGAAAATAATAATAATAAAAAAAAAGTATTAAGGAAATAGGACGATAACTAGCCGGATTTTGTATCCCCCTTTTAATATACTGGAACAATTCTAGATAATTTCAGCACATCAGGGAAAATTCCCTCTGTCAAAGTTTTATTTATATAGTAAGTGAGAGGATTAACAATATGATAAATTACCTTTTTAATCAAGTTGGTAGAAATGTAATAAATGTCAACACTATTCGAGTATTTCATTCAGTTCACTATACCAAAAGCAATCTCTGGGTTAATTTCCTCAAAATCGAAATTACCTTCATTCAATATACTATTTTGCATGATTAATTCTGCAGCAGTGACATCAGGACAAACAATATTATTACTTGTTTCATCAACATAATCAACAAAGAAATTATTTAATTCATTTGGTAAGATACATATGACCTCTCTTTTTAACATTTTTGCCAACATTGTTTATTACTTTCCATGCAGCTTGGCATTTATTGTTAGCTGACTCAATGCTTTTAAAATTATGCATTTTCTTTGCATCATTTACAGTCAATGTATACTCTTTTCTAGCATTTCAGTGAGCTACCGTGTGGAACCCGTGTTTTCAGCTTATAGCGACCTAATTACTACATAAGACGACTCTTCATAGCATCTAAACATGGAGCATGCCAATTAGCTTTCTTGCTATAATTACGTTCGTAATTACTATGACTAATTCTACAGCTTTTTAAAGTAATATAAATAGAAGTCGGTCGGGAATGAGAAAATTGCGGGTTGCCTAGTTCGAAGGGGCATGCACCACGTAGTGTTGTTGAGCCACGTAGGTGAGTTGACGTGGTATTGGTGTTCGTACAAGATTACGGGTGAATTTTGGCAGGAAAAGTGATGACGTAATCCAAGATGGCGCATGGAAATTCTCATGACATGACAGTGGTCATTGACTTGCGTTGCTGGTAAATGTTGGATGCGACGTTGGGTTACTTAACACTGTTTATACAAGATCGTGGTTGAATTTTGGCGGGAGAAAGTCCGTGATGAGGTCATAGTAGACGTTGCTCAGTTGACTTGTTAGTTGATAGACCTTTCCTGTGATTGCAAAACAAGATGGAGGGCTTGTGGAATTTTTCATTACGTGATGGGGCCTCTGTTGCTAAAATAAGATTTAAAAAAAAACACTTGGTGCTTTGGTAGTAGTTGGGAGGGCATAGAATTGAATTACTTTATGGTAACGACAACTCTGATGAGAGCATTACTCATTTTAAAAAAGTGCCTGCTTGTTTTGATTGGTTGGCGAGGCCAATACTTGCTTTTTAACCAGAATGAGCACATCCTGGTTGCCATTTTAATCAGTGATTTTTTTAAAGTATTAGCCATGTTGGTGTCATTGCTAATGCCCACTGAGAGGGTTACGCCCTCTATTGGGGAAGAGAGTTTGGTTTATGATTGTTTCTTTGATGGTTGATGGTCAAAGAGATTAAGATTAACTTTGTCAAACGTATCTAGCTTCGAAGGTTACTTTTTGTATGTTTGTTTGGGCCATGTTGTTCAAGGAGTTATGAGCAGCACATTCGGGACGATAGCAAGGAGCGGTCTCACGTGCCTAGAGGGGTACTGTTATGCCTTCTTTAGATTACTAACATCTTACGATGTTGAAAATTATGGGTAAAACTAACTTGCGTTCAGACTATCGAACTTAACTTGGTTATCGTGCTTGTACTACCATTGTCTGTAAAGAAACAGGTTGAGGTTTCCGTGGTTGAGTAAAGAATCTGCTTGCTACAAGAGAGAGGATTAAATTATAAAAAATGAACACAAATGAATTGATTGTAGCGTCAAATTTTGTAGATTAGTTCTGCAATCATTCTTTTATATTTTAAAAGTAGTACGCACCACTATTATACTATATATTTCGATAAAGAAAGAAATAAACTCACGAAGTGATTCGTGCCTAATAACTAACTTGCGTTTAGACAGTCGTTTCTTACTGACGTTACTAGATAACCGTCGTAAGTTGGCGCTAGTTAAATTTGAAACCCGCGTTAATGGTAACTACCGTTTGCATTACTAAAATGAACTCGGGTTAACGCTAACCATGGTAAAATGTTAGTAATGCAAACAAGGGATTAGCTGTTTGTGGTTTTATGCGTATGATGGTATGATATAGTCAGGTGGTTGCGGATCTATGAACGCTGTCAGGTGTGGGACTTCTAGGTGGTTGTCTGGCAGAGTGAAGAGATAGAGACTGAGCAATAGACCTAGTGGGCGAGGTACAAAAGCTGTGTGTGGTGTTTTGTAGGTTGCGTCATAATGCATGCTGTCGAGAAGAAGCGGATGGTAGATTTCGTATCGGTTAGTGATATAGCGGATTCTCAATGTTTCCATATGGTATAGTATGTTTGGCATCGTGAATCGTTCGTAGAGTTCAGCAACTGGACTAGGAGTTTCATTCGGTGTGCTATGCGGAATGCATATCTCTTTAGTATTTTTAGTTTATTGTAGAATTTTGCTTGTGCTGGAATCCAAGCGACGTGGCCATATGTCAGAACTGGGGGGAGAAAGGCTTTGAAGGTGTTAAGTATGGCAGTCGGATTGATGCCCCACGAAGTTCCTGTCATTCGTTTTAGTAGGTTTAGACGGTTGTATGCTTTCTTGGTGAGTGCATTGAGATGTGGGTTCCAGGTGAGATGATAATCGTAGGTGAGTCCTAGGTATTTTACTTCGTGGGTAGGTCTGATTGGAGTTTGCTACACGTGTATAGTTAGGTTAAGAGGGTTGCGTCGAACTCTGGAGCGCTGTTTTGGTGGTATAAAGAGAATAGCTTGAGTTTTTGCAGCGTTAATTGTGAGTTGCCACTGGTCATACCATTGACTGAATGTGTCTATTGCAGTTTGCATTATGTGGTTTATTTGTTGTTCGGTTTGTGCTGCTGCAATGAAGGCTGTGTCGTCTGCATATTAGTATAACTGTATGTTATCGGGTAGTGCTGGTAGATCTGAGCTAAATAGGATGTAGAGCAGTGGTGAAATGCTGAGCCTTGTGGTACTTCAGCGTTTAAGAAGACCGCGAAGGAATTGCTTTGGTTGATATTTATATATGCGAGGCGGTTTGTTAGAAAGTTATAGATGTACCGGATATATGCTATTGGTAGTTGGAATCGGAGAAGCTTCCATAGTAGGCCTTCTTGCCAGACTTTATCGAACTCTTTCTCCAAGTCAAATAGTACAAGAGAGGAAGGTTTGCGGGTGTTTTATTGGTTTGTGATGTGGTTGGTGAGTCGTAGTAGTTGCTCCTGGATACTTTATCTTGGTCTGATACCTGCCTGGTGGTCTGGAAGTAGGTGTCTGTACTGTAGGTGGGTGTGAAGGCGATATACCAGTATATGCTCGAGTATCTTGATAAGAGTTGGTGTCAATTGTATTGGTCTATATAATGCTACGGAGTTATGTTAGGTTTGTGAAACACGAGTGTTTTTGACGTTTTCCACTCTGCCGGGATATATCCCGTTCGTAGGATGAAAGTATATATGGCTGCGAGTAATATCAGTAAGCTTGGTGGTCCTTCCTTTATGTGTCTATAGGTTATACTGTCGATTCCAGGAGTGGTATTTTTCTTATGTTCAATTCTCTTGATGATATCATTGCTTGTGATAGGTGCTGTAAGTTGTCTATTTTCATTGATACGGTGGTGTTCGTTTGATTGTAGTTCTGGTGAATTTAGGTTGAATCGTTGGACTGGATGGTTTCTTGCTATGTCTGTTTTGAGTTGTGTTAATATCTTCTGTAGATGGAGTGCAAAGGCGTCAGCTTTGTCCTTTCTGTAGGTATTGGTCGGTCATTCTCCAGTAATGGATATGTTGTTTTTGTATACTTGCCTGTAAGAAGGTTGAATCTTTTCCAGAACTTGGTTGGATGGTCTGTATCTCTTAGTTGATTGCACGTTTTTATCCATTGACGTAGTTTGTAAGCTTTCAGGTAATTTTGCACTGTTCTTTGGAGTTGGCGATGTAATTGTAGTGAGGCTGGATATCTTTTGCGGATATAATCTCTGTAGTGCTGTCTAGAGCGGCGGATCAAAGCAAGGTAGTTTCGTTCGATGTGGCACAGCTGTGATTTTGGGTATGTTCTTGTCAGAAGCTGTTTGTTGAGTAGTGATGATTTTTTCTAGAGTTTGGTACAGTTCGTCTTTGTTTGTGGGTTCCTCTGTATTTTGTAGTTGGTTGGTGATGTAGTTTCTGTATTGACTCCAGTCTGCAAGATCATAGCGGATAGTTGTTTGTTGTGGTACTGTGTCTGGTATTGTTTGTAGGCTTCGCTGTATTGTTAGTTTTATTGGTACATAATCGCTTCCAATAGTATCCCGGACTTCAATATGGCAACGGTTTAGTAAGTTCGGCGAGAGAATGGCTATATCTGCTGTTGTTTGTGAGATTGGTCTAGTATGCTTAGGTAGTTGTTGTAAGACACCCTTGGTTTGAGTGTGAATGTAGTTTGTGAATAAGTTTCGTTGTCGATCAGATCTGCTATGTATATTGATGTCAGCCAGTATGATATAGATTCGGAAATTATTTGAGATATGCTGAAAGAATTGAACCGATATTGGATGACCAGGCCGTACATAAATTGTGGCAACTGTTATTGAGATATTTTTGAAATATATTGTTGATATAAGATGTTCTGGTTGCTGCAGGTTTGGTGTTGTGTGTAGTCTGTGTGGTATTGATGGCCTGTAACATATGGCGACTCCCCCGTTCGTTCTTAGGATTGGCGTATTGCTTTCCTTGCGTAGAAGATGGTATCCAGGAATTTTGAAAGATTTCCTGACATTTAGGTGCGTTTTATTAAGGAGTAATGTGTGTGCTTTTTCCTCTAGCAAGAGTGCTTCTAATAATGTTTTGTGTGTGAGTAGTGACTTTATATTCAGGAACAGTACCACTATGTCTAAATCCATTATGAGGTTGTGCTGGTTGCTGATGTTTCGTTAGGTGGAACTGTGACGAAGTGTACATATGGGCACTAAGGTTGCAGATTTACCGAATATCTCTACACTGTGTTTATTCCTGATGTTAGTTGCAAGGTTTGCATCAGATGTCCTAATTATCATACCGTTTCTGGTTGGGATAATTTGTTCTATAGATTTTCGCGAGACATATTTACAGAGCTACAGTAGTATTTATTTAGAGTTTTGGAATTTAGGGTCTCAACTACTTAGCAAGAGGGATTGGATTCCGCCTGCCGTTGATGTTATTGAATCTTCCGTAGCCATATTTTCCGAGTCCGTGCCACTGCTGTCATTATTTGGTGCAACGTGTTGTTTCTTTTGCGGATGTGATTTGCTCTCTTTCCGTTCCGATGTCTTGACGTGTGCACGATCGCGACCGGGATTTGGTTGCAGGATCAGCTTTGGTAGGTTTGTTTAGTTTAGGTTTAGGTTTCCGCCTTTCCACGTTCTTTCAGTCGGGTTTTCCAGTCATTTGAGGCAGAGTTGGGTGTTTTCCTGAGCTAGACATTTTGCCAGGTTCGTGAGCAAATTCGTCTTATAAGGGACCAGCAATAATATTCAGTTTCTAGAGCCCTAGTCATAGCCAATAGTCGTCAACAATTTAGCAATCAGGTATAAACTGAAACAAATTCGAGAAGCCAAAGATTCGCTTAGGTCGTCAACGTTTGATAGCTAATCTGATATACTTAATCGTTAACCCAGAAAAAACCGTGAGATCAATTAACCCAGCCTATTATTAGCTTATTCGTATTTCGAGATCAGAACCAATATCTCTGATCAGAACCTAAGTACCGCCTTTCAACTGGTGGTTTGCACCCAGCGTATAAGTAAGTAATTAGTTAACCTAGAGTGCCGCTTTTCAACTTGCGGTCTGCACCAAGCGTACAAGTATGTCAGTAGTTAAACTAGAGTATTTTTTTTCAACTGGTGACTCACCCAGCGTGCAAATAAGTCGCTATGCTTATTTACCCCGGCGCATATACCAGAAGCTGATGGCTTTTTGCGTTTAAAGAACTCAGAATACCTTTCATCCTCCGGCACTGTAAAGTGACGTCAATCTCAATCTGATGGTATGCTTCACAATCTCAATTGTGCGTATGTAACACAATATCATCGTAGAATGGTTAACCAAACAGAGTTAAGCTAGGTTTCGCTTTTCTTATAGAATATGAAAGTATACTAAATACAGGTTATAGTTGGTATTTGTTATAGAAAAGATCATTTAAACATGTCTCTGATTAATTTATGTTTAATATAGGTATATTTTTGATATCATTTAAGTATACAAAAATAATAATTAAAAGAAACCTCTAAACTTTTAAATTGCTTACTTATTTATGAGGTAAAATTTGCGCACCATCTAGTGTACTCTTTTTCCAATGTTCATTTAGCTTTATTATATTGTAATGATCCGCGTGAATAGGAATACGTGGACATTGTGTAAATAAACAGGCATGTTTGTAGGACAAACATGTGGATAAGAAAGTAAACATGTTATGACACACATTGGAGCAAACGACGGGCAACTCCACAAACTAGCACCAGATGGGGCGGATAACAGAAGACAGAGGGAGCTGGAATCAATGTAGGAGAAGCAAGAAGAACCACTCCTATAATCACCTTTGAAAGAGACATGCAAAAGCAAGAGCTGTCACTCAATCCCCGGGTGGTCAACCTCTCGCGTTCCTCCGTTCGCAGTCGCCTAACTGACTGGAACATCCTTGGTACGCAGTTTGCTAAGGAACTGATATCTTCCCGCACACCAAGTTGGTTAAGTACTCTCACCTATAAACCTAACTTCTCCTTACGCACTATGCTAAGGAACTGGTACAACTACCTGACACGCAGTTGGCTCTGTTACTGGTGTCATCCGCACACGTAGTCGGCTAAGTGACTGGTGTGTAATATAACCTTAAACCAATACTTCTCCTATACGTAGTTTGCTAAGGAACTGATACAATTACCTCAACGCGGTTGGCTCTGTGATTACGAGACCTATAACGGAAGATAAAAATATCTTACTTTATAAAAGCTCTTGCTAGCATAAATTGGTATGATGTTGAATCGGGCTACTAATGATTACTGTAATGAAACAATAGCTAACATTACTTTTAAACGATTCTTATCCATATTATTAAACACCCTTCAAATTCATATTAATAGAAATCGGTCGGGAACGATTGTAAATTGCGGGTTGCCTAGTTGAGCACGTAGTGTTGTTGAGCATGCACCACGTAGGTCAGTTGACTAGGTATGGGTGTTCGTACAAGATTCCGGGTGAATTTTGGCAGGAAAAGTGATGACTTAATCCAAGATCGCGCATGGAAATTCTCATGAGTGACAGAGCTTGACTTGTGTTGTTGGTAAATGCTCGATGCGACGTTGGGTTACCTAACACGGTTTATACAAGGTCGTGGTTGAATTTTGGCGGGAAAAAGTTAGTGATGAGGTCATAGAGACGTGGCTCAGTTGACTTGTTAGTTGATAGACCTTTCCTGTGATTGCAAAACAAGATGGAGGGCATGTGGAAATTTTCATTACGTGATGCGGCCTCTATTTCAAAAATAAGATTTTTTAAAATCACTTGGTGGTTTGGTAGTAGCTGGGAGGGCATACAATTGAATTACTTTATGGTAACGACAACTCTGATGAGAGCATTACTCATTTCAAAAAGTGCCTGCTTGTTTTGATTGATCGGTGAGACCAATACTCGTTTTGTAACCAGTTGAGCACATCCTGGTGGCCATTTTAATCAGTGAATTTTAAGCTCATCTTATAGTTTATGAAACTATACTAAATATATATTTTAGTTAGTATTTGTTATAGAAAAGATCATTTAAACATGTCGCTGATTAATTTATGACTAATATAGATATAATACATTTTAATATCATTTAAATATACAAAAATAATAATTAAAAGATATTATAAAATTTTAAATCTCTTACTTATTTATGAGGTAAAACTTGTGCACTATCTAGTGAGCTCTTTTTTCCAGGGTTCATTTCGATTTATTATATTTTCCTTTTTACATAATTAGGATCAATAAATATCATTATGTGCAGCAATGTACAGGAGCATTAGACATTTAATTTGTTTCGTTATTGAAAAAAAATTCATAAGTCTGGCTTTCATAGTGAAGAAATAAGTGTGAAAAATTTTGGAAAGCGCAACGGACGGTTGTTAGATGTGAACAGGGATTGAGCACAGGAATAGAACATGATGTTGTACTTTGCATATACCTTTGAGATAATGTTAATAACACTTTCACGTTTAATTAGTTTATGTTTGATGGAGTGACAAAATTCATACATTAAAAAGGAAGAATAAACCATTCCTTTTTTATCATTTAAATCCTTGATGTGTATGGCGTATAAACATGAGTGATATCTAGTGAGGTCTTCTGAAATTCATAGAAGTTCATTATGATCTTCTCCAATAAGAATAAGGCCTGATTTTCTTGAAAGCATGCTTTTCTTGGGATTTGGATGAATAGTCAATTGAAACACGTGTTAATAAGTAGACAAGGAATAATTTTCATGAAAGTTTCCGTAGCTTACGATTTGATTGAATAATCAATTAAATAACCATTTTCATCGCTCAGGGTTGGAAACGAACTGAATCTGACAATACAATTGATTCGGTCAACTTCGAGTGGATCCTCAACTTGATGGAAGCTGACGATTAACTAGTTAGCCATTGATTTTCATGAAACCTTGCATTGCTTCGTTAGCATGCTTTGTTGTCGTTTTCACTGTCACGATTTACACTTAAAGAAAGGCCACGTTGTAACATACAGCACCATTTTCATCCCTCAGGGTTGGAAAACGAAGTGAATTTGAAAGTGGAATCGATTCTCTGAACTTCTGGTGGCCCTTAACCTCACTGAAAGCATTTTCGCGTATGCCCACCTCTAATCGCGAGGTATGTAGCCCCGTGGCATTTAATGTCTACCCCATTAGTGTAATAAAGAAGTTAATAATTTTGTCATTGTCATTTACCGAGCTATTCTACATTGTATTCACATAGTAAGATCCTTCAGAGTGGGGTCCGTACTTTCGCATATGTCCACCTTTAATCAAGGGATTACGCCACTTTTCTAGCTAACATCACCCCATCTTCGTTTAAACTCGGCGTTTCCCCGTCTCCCTTTCTAGCTTATTTATATATCATCATCATCATATTCAGCCGTTTTCTATCCACTGCTGGATGAAGGCCTCCCCCTTGTCTTTCCACATATCTCGGTCTGATGCTATCCTCATCCATGTAGCTCCTGAAAAACGCTTGATTTCATCTATCCATCTTGCATTAGGACGTCGTCTCGGTCGTTTCTTTTCTCGAGGAATCCAATGTAGTATATCTGTTCGTCTAGCTATGTGACCGGCCCATCTCCACTTCATTTTCTTCGGTCTTGATTACATCCTCTACCTTTGTTTGTGCGCGAATCCATTCATTTCTCTTCCTGTCCCTCCTGGTTATTCCTAGCATGCACCTCTCCATTGCTCTTTGTGTGACTCTCAATCTTTGAGTCGTTTGCGCATTCAATGTCCAAGTTTCGCAGCCGTAAATCATCACAGGTAAGACATATTGATTATAAATTTTACGCTTCAGACACATTGGAAGTTTGCTTTTGAAAATAAAGTGTAGTCTTCCAAAAGAACTCCACGGCATTTTACATCTATTTATTTCATCAGTCAACTTTGCATTCGATGTTTTAAGCTGGCCTAGGTAAACATACTCATCAACTATGCCTATTGTCTCTCCGTTAATCTTCACTTCCTTCTTTGCAGCATGTTGGTTGTACATTACTTTTGTTTGACTTAAGTTCATTTTAGGGCGGATTTTCGAACTCTCGTTACTCAGTTCTTCTATTCTAGTTGTAGTTGTTCTGCACTTGAAGCAAACAGGACTATATCATCAGCGAACCGTAAATGATGAATATCCTAGCTTTAGTTCGCCTTATCATGGTTTACTAATCATGGAAAAACAGTTGAAAAGCAATTAGTATTAATAAGTATGATGTTAGAAACACAACCTTTGCTCACAAATAGAGAAATTTTTTACTGTGCCGTAAATGTGACATAATTGGGGAAAATTATGGAAATTTCGAAATATAATCATAGTTTAGTGAAATAAATCTTGTATTTGGTAGAACGTATTTATTTTACTGTTGATGAAATGTAAGCACTAGAATACTGCATTCGTTAAAGAAGCAAAAAAAAATTCAAAGCATGTACAAGGTATTTCTTGAAAGAAAGATCTTACATTTTCGTAAGTAACGTTGTTGTTTGAAGAGAACCTTTTAAAGAAAGAAACTTACTTCGTATTTTGAAGATCATGTTCGTACATATAACCACTTATTCTACTTTCCTATATTCCTTTGATATGCATATGACTCGATGTCTATTGTTACTCTGAAAATGGATTGGAACGTTCAGAGATCATGAAGAAAACGAATTTCACGAAAATAACTTTGAACGTTAAGATCTTCCATTCTGTGAACTTCGTTATGTATTTCTGAACAAGCAATTGGATATGATTTTTTATTACTTTGAAGACTGTTCTTTTTTTTTACCTTCGCGTATTCAGGGTAACACACTAAATTTTCTTGCGAAAAGGATATAGTTGTAAGCACTTTACCTACTTTGATTACTTTTAAATACTACATTGTAAACGTGTTTGAATGTCATACAGAGGAAGACCTTCGTACTCATTTTCGTATGCATTAACAGAAGAATTTTATTTGTGGAAGAAATGAAGTGGGTCAAACTTTCGTACAATTTTAACACAGGTAATTTATAGAACAGATTAGTCCAGCAATTTAAATTAAAACAATTGATTTATCTTTACTTTTCCATATTTAAAATGTTTTCACATAACCACTCTTCTTAGATATTAGAATTCGCACTAGATAGCACCACTGAATAATTTTGAAATCTATTTTAAAATCAAAATTCTTTAATTGTGATTTCTTTACTGAAAGCATGATTAACGTAAAGTAAAAATATTGTATTTACATAACTCCCTCTTTAATATTCCATATTATTATACTCTTTTCTAAGGATTACACTTAAACGGAAAACTTCTTGATATGATTCTAGCTTTCATTAAAATTGAATACTACCCCTTATTAATTGTTGAAATTGTAAATCACAAACAGCATTTGACTCTCTTGTATAAGGTGAACTGTTGTAGAAGATGATTCTATCCTTTGAATAGAATTTTATGAACATTTTAATGTAATTTATTATATAGACCTTAATTCACTAATTCGAGCATTTAAAGGAAGGAAGGAAGAGGATGGTCTCACATATTTGTAAATAATGTTTTATTATTAGAAGATCAATTTTATATAATAGATTACTAGGTATATATCAGAAAAAATGTGAGAATATCATGGAGAAAATTCTCCTTTACTCTATTTGAATTCCTTTTGTGTTCAGAATAGGATTCTTCACTTTACAACTGTAGAAAATAAAAGTCCTGGTGGAAAGTTTGTATCTATATGTACAAGCGGAAATGAAATATTATTTTCATTAGTTGTGTGTTCGAAAGAAATAGGATTGCTTACCTTGTTTCTAGAAGTGTATATGAATATTATAACCTGGCATTTTTCTAACAGGGTTTTGTTTGCCCAACATTAATGATGGTATCGGCATCGGAAGTCCAAGGGACAACACTATTACATTCGGAAAAAGTCGGGGCGTTGACTTAAGTTTATATGTTTGGAATATAGTATACTAGTAAGAGTAAGGGGGATTTTCAGTTTGTGTAGTGTAATCCTAAAGTTAGGGGGTTTAAATAGTTTAAATTTGGAGTGGTGCTTGACCATTTTGAGGGTTTACAGCACCCATGGGAGGGATAGTCTGGCAAAAGGGGCTAAGGTAGATTTGGGGATCTTCAGCACTATAATCTGGTCACTTCGAAAACGAACGTAATGTATATTTACTTCAGGTAAACATTTTCCTCCTTTCTCATAAATTCTAAAACGTTAATATAACGTTTAATTTTTCCCTTTGCAGTAAAAAAAATGTATTTTAAAAAATAAAGCAAACTGTATCGCTACAACTAGTCACGAAGAGATATGAAAGCTAAGCTAATGTACTACTGTACACGGTCTGCTATTTACGTCAAGAAGGTGCGAACTGATGTTATAATACATATATTAAAAGGTCATTTTCTTTTCTAAAAGAATCATACATCCGTTAGCTAAATTATACTTACCTTTAAGAAATGCTTTTTTAGCTGCAGACTCAATTGAATTGAAATCATCTTTCGGGCTGACATCTAGTGAGCTCTACCATAGACTACATAATAATGTTACGGCAGCACGCGATCACTGTGTAGATTTTAAAATTATAAAATAAAATAATTATCATAAATGGTCTGATCGTAAACGTATTGTTTGGTAAATTCCTTGTACGAATTTCTTGTCTATTGTTAACGTAACACTAATACATAAAATGTAATATATTTCGATAAATAAAGCAGTAAAATCACCAGGTTTCGAAACACACTTAACCCCGCGGGTGGTTCTATCCCCCCGCGACGAAAACTTGATGCCGCGTGAAGACTACAGGACTCTTTTAGCACTAAGTGATAAATATGCAACATAAAATTGTCTTGGGATTCTCAGTCTTTCCATGGGTAGCCCGCGGAACTTCTGAGATCTGACCCTAAATTTAGTAGCGGAAAAAGCTATAGTTGTAAACACTTAATTACTTTCCCTACTTTGACTACTTTTAAGTACTACATTGTAAACGTGCTTGAAATCTATACTCGCGAAGGACTTTGCAGCCATTTTCATCTGCATCAACAGAAGAATTTCATTTGTGCAAGAAATAAAGTAGCTCTAACTTTGTTACAATTTTAACACTAGTAATTTATATAACAGATTAGTACAACAATTTAAATTAAACAATTTTATCCATACTTTTGCATATTATTTTTTTCAGATATTCACAATTGTTAGATATTAGGATTGACACCAGATAGCAACAGTGGAAAATGTTGAAATCAATGAATAAATTCTATACCTTGAGCTTTTTTACTAAAACTATGATTAATGTAAGGTAGAGAATTATTGTATTT
>JAGDQP010034932.1:0-19847 GCA_022664845.1 Lepisma saccharinum | reverse complement strand
AGAATGTACTTTTGGTCAAAATCGTCATATAGTTGAATTTTATTTCTTATCTGGATTAAAAATATATTCGAATTACATTGTATAAATAGTAAATTATCCTATTTAAATTAACGTTCACCTTCCTATATCTAGTCATATATGTAGATATACTTTCATAGCCTCAACTACATACAGTATTAAAAGCCATGGAGAATGTACGTTTGGTCAAAATCTTCATATAATTACATATTATTTCTAGTATAGTGGATAAGAAGTATTTTAATTACATCGTTTAATTAGTATACAATCCTATTTAATTTAACATTCATAGTCCTTTATCTAGTCATATATCTGGATAAACGTTTATGGATTAAGGTCTACAGAATATTAAATGCCAAGGAGAATGAACGTTTGGTCGAAATCGTCATTTAATTGTACATTACCGTATTTCTTAGAATCTAAGGCGAATGTTTTTGTCAGACCTTAGACGTCCAAAAGTAAGGTGCGCCGTAGATTCGATGGCGTCTTCAATTCGATGAACTTTTCGAACTTCCTTAATATTACCGGTACCTGCATTACATCATTCAATATTTTTTTTTCTTGATAAGAAAATGTTGAGCGGAAAATTTCGCTTGAAATCTGCTGTGTTTCATAAGCAAATGCTATTAGTTTCACAAACGGTAAATCGCTTTAATCTTGAGTTTTCCAATACATACTGCTGGTTAAGTTTTGTTGGCGGGATTCATTTTCAGTAAGGAAACGGTAGCAGGATTCTGAAGGTAGTCTCTAATAATACCATAGTAAAATCTATCAAGAGTATTTAGTAAATAGTCCTACTTAAAATAACCTTCATAATTCTATATCTAGATATATTTTGATGGCCTCAATTCCATAGACTATTAAAAGACATGGAGAAGGTTTTTTTTTCAAAATCTTAATAATTGTACATTTCACATCTAGTTTAAACATGTATATTAAATACATCTTGTCCATAGTAAATTATCCTATTTTAATTAACACCCATGATCCTATATCAAGTCATACAGCTAAACATACCTTGATGGCTTCAACTCAATAGAATATGAAAGGCCATTGAGAATGTACTTTTCGTCAAAATCGCCATATAGTTGAATATTATTTCTCATCTGAATTAAAAATATATTAGAAGTACATCGTATAATTAGTAAATTATCCAATTTAAATTCACGTTAATCGTCCTATATCTAGTCATATATGTATATATACTTTCATCGCCTCAACTTCATAGAGTATTAAAGGCCATGGAGAATGTACGTTTGTTCAAAATTATCATATAGTTACATATTATCTCTAGTTTTGTAATTACATCGTATAATTAGTAAATAATTTTATTTAAATTAACATTCATAGTCCTATATCTAGTCATATATCTAGATATACGTTGATGACCTAAACTCTGCAGAATACTAAAAGCCATGGAGAACGAACGTTTCTTCAAAATCGTCATTTAATTGTATATTATCGTATTTCTTCGAATTTAAGGCGAATGTTTTTCTCAGATCTTAGATGTCCAAAATTAAGGCCCGCCGTAAATTCGATGGCGCCTTCGATTCAATGAACTTTTCGAACTTCCTCAAAATTACCGGTACCTGAATTACAACAATCAACATTTTGTTTTCCTGATACGAAGATGCTGAGCATAAAATTTGTCCTAAATTTGTTGTGTTTCATAAACAATAATTGCTATGAGTCTCATAAACGGAAAATCGCGGGAGTCTTGATGTTTTCAAGTACATACTGGTAGTTAAGTTTCATAGGCGGGACTCACCTTTAGTAAGGAAACGGTAGCAGGATTCGGAAAGGGGTCTCTGGTAGTACCATAATAAAACCTGTCAAGAGAATTTGGTAAATTGTCCTTTTTAAAATAGCAATCATAGTTCTATATCTAGATATATCTTGATGCCCTCAATTCCATAGAACATAATAACCATGGAGAAGGTAT
This sequence comes from Lepisma saccharinum, assembly GCA_022664845.1. Lineage (NCBI taxonomy): Eukaryota > Metazoa > Arthropoda > Insecta > Zygentoma > Lepismatidae > Lepisma > Lepisma saccharinum. The sequence goes on along the minus strand of JAGDQP010034932.1, from coordinate 17,887 downwards.
TTGCGGTCAAAATATTCATGTAATTGTATATTATTTCTGATCTAGGTTAAACTTATATATGTGTTCTTAGTAAATTATATGATTTTAATCAACACCCATGATCCTATATCAAGTCATACACCTGAACATACTTTGGTGGCCTCAACTCCATAGAATATGAAAGGCTTGGAGAATGTACTTTTGGTCAAAATCGTCATAGGATAGTTGAATATTATTTCTTATCTGGATTAAAAATATATTCGAATTACATTGTGTAAATAGTAAATTATCCTATTAAAATTAACGTTCACCGTCCTATATCTAGTCATATATGTAGACATACTTTCATAGCCTCAACTACATAGAGTATTAAAGGCCATGGAGAATGTACGTTTGGTCAAAATCTTTATATACTTACATATCATTTCTAGTATAGTGGATAAGAAGTATTGTAATTACATCGTTTAATTAGTAAACAATCCTATTTAAATTAAAATTCATAGTCCTTTATCTAGATATACGTTGATGGACTAAACTCTACAGAATATTAAAAGCCATGAAGAATGAATGTTATGTCAAAATCATCATTTAGTTGTATATTACCGTATTTCTTCGAATTTAAAGCGCATGATTCTCTCAGACCTTAGATGTCCAAAATTAAGGCGCCGTAGATTCGATGGCAACTTCGATTCGATGAACTTTTCGAACTTCCTCAAAATTACCGGTACCTGCATTACAACAGTCAAGATTTGTTTTCTTGATAAGAAAATGTTGAGCGTAAAATTTGCCTTTAAATATGCTGTGTTTCATAAACAACAATTGCTATCAGTTTCATAAGCGAAAAACCGCGGGAATATTGATGTTTTCATGTACAAACTTGTAGTGACGTTTCGTTTACAGGATTCACTTTTAGTAAGGTATCGGTAGCAGGATTTGGAAAGTGGTCTCTAATAGTACCATAATAAAATCTATCAACAAGTGTTGCCTGACCAATGCTCTCGATGGTTCAGATGGACAACCTGTTGTGCGAGGATGAAATAGAAGATGATTCTGACCAGAGCCTTGAAGTGGATGCTTCTACCGATTGTGAGAGTTATGCTGAAGGTGAAGAGACTGATTAACTAAAAAATTGTAAACACATAATTTTCCGATGTTGTAAGGTAAAGTACTGTATCCTATATTTGTAAACAAACAAACATGTGTCTTATAAATATCGAAATGAACACCGCAAAGGTTAAGATACGAATAATTCGAATTTTTATCTGCAGAAAGGATGCAAATATTGAGATGCGCCTTAGATTTGATGGCTTCATCGATTCGAAGAAATACGATATTTCTCATCTAGGTGAAAGGAATAATTAGATTTGCATCGTGTATTTAGTAACTTATCCCATTTAAATTAACACCCGTGCTCCTATATCAAGTCATACAATTCATATACATTGATGGCTTCAACTCCATAGAATATAAAGAGCCCTAGAGAATGTACTTTTGGTCAAAATCGTCAATTAATATAATTGTATATTATTCCCCATTTAGATTAATTACAACGTGTAATTAGTAAATTACCCTATTTAAATTAACGTTCATGGTCCTATATCTAGTCATATATCTAGATATTCTTTGATAGGCCAAAATCTATAGAACATTAAAGCTTATAAAGGATATACGTTTGTTCAAAATATATTGTAATTGCATCGTATAATTAGCATACTTTTTAAATTAACACCCATGATACTATATCTCGTCGCAAAACTTTATATATGTTTTGATAGCTTGAATTCCGTAGAATTAAAAGTTTAGAGAATCTACTTCTTATCAAACTCTTCAAATAATTATATATTATTTCTTTCGTAGAAAAAATATATATTTGAGTTGCATCAGGTATTAGTAGATTATCTATTTAAATTAACATTCATCGTCCTATATCTAGTCATACATCTATATATATTTCTATGGTCTGACCTCTATGGAATATTAAAGGTCTTGAATACTTTTGTTCCAAATCTCCATATAATTACACAGAACTTCTAGTCTGTCATAAAAAGATTTATATAGGTTACATAGTGTAAATAATGGGGTTTCACAGTCTAGTGGTTAGAACGTTGGACTCATGTCCACGTGGTTCTGGGTTCAATTACCGGCTGGAGCACCCCACTTTTCGGCGTCCATTCAGCGTCGGGAGGTAAAGTGGACAGTCACGTCAATAAAGACGTGACGACCACTTGGTCTAGTAAGACCCTGATACGCCTGTTCGTTGTGAAGGTGACGCGCAGTGCTGCATCACTCAGGTGGACGCAGTTCAACCAACCGCGAACGGATGGCGTTGGGGCAGGCTCAGGACCTTTCGGTCTGTAACGCCAGTGGTTATTATTTATTTTCATAGTGTAAATAATATCATATTCTATTTAAATTAACACTTATAGTCCTATATCTAGTTAATTCTAGATATAATTCGATGGCCCGAACTCTATAGAATATTACAATGCATGGAGAATATAGTATTGTTCAAAATCTTCATATCATTACATAACATTTATTGCCTAAATGAACAGAATACAATGGAATTACGTCATGTAATTAGTAAATTGTGTTATTTAAATTAACACCTATCGTTCTATATTTATTCATAAATCTAGATATATTTCGGCCATCTAATATAATTCTAAGGAGAGCCTCTGCTCCCACTTTCTCCCTAAAATCTTGAGGATTGTAGTATTATCACTACTACATACACACACCATCACAAACAAGCACACATACAAGAGCATCATCATATTTCTCATATAAATGATCAAACGATTTACATGGGATCTGCATCGTGTAATTATTAAATATTCCATTTAAATTATAACTCATAGTGCTATATCTAGTCATAAAGTTAGTAGCTCGGTATAATTTGATGTGCTGTTCTCTATAGAATTTTAAAAGTATTCGAGTTCAACATATTAGCATAAATACTACTCGTGTAAATTATCAAAGGATTGATACTTGAACTTAATCGTGTAATGAGCAAGTTGGCCCATTTAAATTAACACTGACAGTCATATATCTAATCATAAAACTAGTTGGGATGTTCCATCCATGCAATTGCCTTGCTTGAACTTTGTTCCTTTTCTATTATAAGCGGGTTTCTGGTCACTATTGTTATCAGAAACACAACAGTCTTCATTTCAAATTAGCTGTGCTGACGCTGCCGTCGAATTTGATTTAACATAGGATGTCGAATAGCTGTTGTATAATTCCAAGTGTCAAGACGGCCTATAATAATATTTATCTCTGAAGAATTCATTGCTCCAAAATTGTCGGGCAAGGTTCAAAGGTTAGTGTTAGAGAGATTGCATTAACATTCCATAAATTATAATTTACTTGTTATGGAAAGAGTACCCATTGTCATAGTCTTGGTAGATTCTGCATTTCCATGACATTAGGAATTAGACCCTAAATGGCAGGAAGTACAGAGGTGTCTTAATTCACAGGATTCATGTGTGAGGTATTAATTCAAAATAGCGAAAGAAGTTGGAAGATGAGATAAAACATTCATTCGCTTATTGACAATTTAGGTACTTTAAATTGAGATTCATTTTCATGTAGCACATCGTCATACTAGGTAATGTGTTATAGATCTCCAAACGTAACTTTGGGGCCCCCAGAATGGACAGTTTACAAAAGCATTCATATCAGTCTTCCTGATTAATTCAGGTTCAAAGATTATTACTCAAAGGTCTAGAGGCATTTTATATTTCATAAATTTCCTATTCGAAATTAAGAATATTGATAATCTTTATCATATTTGAAAGATTTATAAATAACCGTGAGCCACCACCAATAACTAATTTTGTAATTTCGGCTGTTCATAATATTATCAACTTCCAAAACCGCAACCGTCATTCAAGTTAGCAATGTCTACTCAACATCAGTCATAAGTTAACAACAGTCTATGTTTGACAGAAAAGGTGAATCTAGAAACGTCTTAAAAATGTCCCTTGTGCAGGATTCAGCTGTGATTTCCAGTTTGGGGAGGTGGCTTAATCAAAAGTGGAGCGTTAGCAGGGTGAAAATAGTTTTGCAGAGTTTCTATCGATTTTTAACCGTAAAAATTTTAAAATATGGGCGAAGAAGGAAAATGTAAGTTAGCGACGAAGCATTGCCTGCATAACATACTGGTATTCTCTAGTAAGAAGAGATGAAATAGAGGAAAATCTGTCAGTATGGTTTCTATGAGCTCTGCGTGCCTCCATATTGTCGATATGGAGTACGTGGCAGCAACCATGACTGTGAATAAGCATATTGTTTTATTCTTTACCACTATTATATTTACCTGCCTCTTGAAACTCTGTTTTTAGAATACGAAAACTAAAATATGCAGTTCGAACTTAGACATCAAACTAAATCTGCGGCATTTCATTTAGTCCCCTTCCCTCGATGTTTCGTTATTCCAGCCCCCGGAAGAAATGCTGTCAAGAATTGACACCTGAAAATTCTCATGTTTATGATAACAGCACAAATAACATGACGTTTCATACATTTGTAAAGAATTGGATGTTCCAAATTAAACAAATACATAACTTCCCATGTTATAAAATGTTTTATTATTGTTACTTAGCGATGAAATAGTTTTCCGGTAGATGGTACTAAAATTCGTAATAACATATTGTTTGCATATATATCGCAAGGCTCTACTTTTTTTTACATACGTGCATTTATTATAGTCTCTTTTAAAAATTTAAAACGAAAGCTCTCATCAGGATTCTAAAGAAAGATAAAGAAAAATAAAGCGAGAACCCCCACTTTCCTGGAATGCTTATGTCATACTTGAATGACACCCTTGACTGAAAATTTCGTAGAAATGCAGGGCGCTAAACTGAGATCTGAAATCTAGCCGTTTTGCTTAGGGCGTTAGCATAGGTAATAGACAGAGGGACGGAGTAACTTTCAAGCAAGACGAAAAGTAAATTTCTAAGTCCACTAGAAAGCTACAAAAAGGGCAAAATTTATCGTCATATTTTTTATTGCAGAATTCGTGCTATTTATATTTTTTTCTAATATTCGCATACTAAACACTTTCAACAATACGGAATTCTTACTTCAACTTTTACTAACACATATCTCTCACATTGTAAGATCAATCACTGTAGAAATTCAAATACTCTTTTCTTTTAATTATAGTCGAAAAAACTTATTATAATGCTAATTTGTAGAACGTTAAATTAATTCCATCAGAAAGTGAAAACCCCTGTTGCTAATTCCTGCAGGGCATTCTCTTCAACAGGATTTTTCGTTTAAGTGGGTATTAAAATTATCAGGAGGACGACGAGGAACTATTTATTTCAGGCAAACTTTGGGGAGGATTTGCCCCTCTCCAGGGGGGTTTCAACCACACCCCAGGAAGAATTAGTCTCAACACGTGTATTACTCATACTTATGCTGAAATACGTATATAATAGAACATTCTATAAAAATTGTTCATGTTATTTTGAGGTTAACTAAGGAAGTATGATTAAGTAACATTATCGTTATTTTATGTTTTGGTACATTTGAGTCAATATACATTATTATAATTTTCGTGGGTCCCCCCACGAGTCCCCACGAACAAAATCTTCCGAAAGAAACACTGGGGGAAGGGTGTAAGCAAAATCTATATTAACTTCTCTCTATGTAGTGAGGAAGCTCATTAGAAACTAATTCCGATGGAAAATGCCGATGTATCATAAAGTACTAATTTTCATAACTGTAATTCCATTTATATGGATCACTAAAAGCTATGGACATTTCAGTAAGACAGACGCATTAATTAAGTTTTTGGAGGGAATTAATGCAGCTTTCCTACACGAATTTACTTACAAGAAATATATGTGAACAAAATTAATATGTACAACATCTTCCTAATACATTCTGCATAATATATAAATGACTTTTTTTTTTTATTAGAACTACGACCAGCCCCACCATGCTGTTCACTGACTAATATTTACGACCAATTTTAGTTTTACTTATCATCTAGACTACATAACAATGCCAGAAGCCCTTGTTCAAGAGAACAGTTGTTTGAAATAGTTGTCACATAGTATTCTGGAACATCGAGCTGAAGTTTGTAATTTGTCTTGAAAGAATTACAGGAAATGGGAACTTCTTCATGCCATTAGGTATGACTTCAAACTTTTGGTACACTGAGTCTATTCCGATCAGAGACAGCAATATAAAAAAAGAAAGGGAAAAAGAGGTAGACGCACAACCAAAAAAATATTAAAAAAAGAATGAATATCTTATTTATAAGCTAAGAAATCAGAATTTAATTACACATGAGATAGAAGTCTTACAAGCAAACTTACCGATGCTTCAAAGAGCTTTTTTGACTAAACTTGGTAGAGAAGTAAGGTACATCAGGAAACCACCTGAAAGCATGATTAAAAGTGCTTTCGTCCTTTGAGACGGACATAGTGGCCAAAAGTTTGGTTCATAAGATATATATAGTATTATCTAAGTAGGAAAACACACGTTTATTTATAAAATGTTGGTGATAATGGAAAACATTACTGGATATTGGGTGAGTCTTTATTTCTTGCATTGATTTTATATATATATATATATATATATATATATATATATATATATATATATTGGATGTTCAATCAACTACACATACTAATGCTACCTCTCATTATCTCTTTCAAAATGAATTTATGGCAAAAGTGATTTTACCCATGTCTTTCTGATAAATATCAAGGGGGTCATATAGCATATCAATCTGGGTTATAATCTTAAGAAAATCGTGCAAGATTCAAGACGGCCGATTTCAAGATGGCAGCTCTGACGAACGTATCACCTAAAAGATAGCGCATTCACCCAATATCAGTTAATGTGTATTTGTTTTCCATTATTACAAACATTCTATAAATAAACGTGTTTTCCTACTTAAATCACACTATAAATCTTATGAACACAACATTTGGCCACTACTGTGCCCATCTTTATGGACGAAAGCACTTTTAATTATGTTTTCTGGTGGTTACCTGATGCACGCTACGTCTCTGTCAAGTTTGATAAAGAAAGATTTTTTCGTTCTGCCACACACCTACATCGAATACTTTTATCGTCATACAACCGTATAATTTTCAGGTAGAACCTGGGTATTACCAGAATGCACTACATGAGATCAAATCAAATTTAGAGAAATACAAAATGTCCCTCGAAAAAACAAAGGGAAGGGATTTGTAACCTGACACTCATTCTATACGGGAGCAAGCTGGTCATCTACAGAAGAAATTATTAGTACTCCTTAAAATAAGAACAAAATGAAAACTGAGATTGGCCTACAGAATAAAACTTAATCACCAACAGTAGGCTTATACCAACGAATGGACTTTCCTAGGGTTAAAGAATTTCTTGAAACAGTGCATACAAAATACTTCACAAAAGCAATAGCTGAGGGGAACCCTTTCAACAAGACGCTATCCATGACTCATCTCCAAAATTATATCTATTCACCCTTACAGCACCTACTTACCATATACTCTCAAAGCCTTGACGATAATGACCCTCTTCAACCAGAACTAGCCATATATCGCCCAGATCATCTATCACTGTACGTTTATCCATCACAGCACTAGTAACAAGGGTTTCACTTGTCTCACATCAGCTGCGAGCAGCCCCGAAGTAGAAGATATCCCAACAATTATCTTTCTAACTCTCTAATAGTGTTTGCCTCGTGAAAGTGCACTGCATATATTTATCACGTCACCCATTACAAAACATTTATATCATATAAATATGTATTTCACAATATATGCCTCTTCTTTATTATTATTATTATTGCATTTGGTTTGTCTTCAAACACACACACACACACACACATTTATATATATATAAAATGTGTGTGTGTGTTTTGTTTCTTTTTCTCTTTCAATTGTCATATGTAAATAATTTTGTTCTTTGAATCCTTTTGCTGAATATGCATATGTTCTGACATTATATGGTGTTTGGTATTAGTTATTCATCACAGGACGGAAGAACTCCAGAGATGTCATTGAGTATTGGTTGCCAGGAGAAGCCAAGAAGCCAGAAATATGAACTGATGACCAAATTGATAATCATTTAAAACTGATGAATAAAGATAACCCAAATTCCCAATTTGCCCGCTATAATAAACTGAAAACCTCCTTTCAAATAAATTCTTTCCCCAAAGAAAGGGTGTATCCCTTTGAATAGTTTGACAACTAAAAAAATCGTTCACTGGCTTCAACTTCAGAATTCCTTCATGCATACATGCGTAATATTCTTCAGAAAACTGCTGATTTCTGAGGGCACTTTATATGCCTCTAAAAATAAAAAACAAAGTAGTTGTGTTTAGGAAAATAAAGTATTCTTATAATTTGGTTTGAGCGCAACACGAATTATTGGGGAAACATATTAGATAATTATTTTAAAAACATTATACATTACAGTTTATAATGGCAAGTAATTGATTTTGCATGTATATTTGGAGCTAATAGGAACATTTGGATCTACAAGAACTAAAGATCCACTTCTGAGGAATATATTTAATGTATTAGAGCGCTTCTCTCAACAGAATTAACTACTAATCACGAAATGTTTTAAAAATTGATGTACCGAAATTAACGTTCATTTTAGTTTTACTGAAATTATTTTGTATCGTGTATATACAGAGTACAGTTAATATACGTAATTCATGAACTATAATAAGAGTAGTTAGGTTAGTGTTGTCCATGGGATGAGACAGATAAATATCTGGACAACGATGAGACAGAGCACTTTCGTAACATAGGTGTATAGCTTTTCGGGAGAAGGCACTGTTTGAACGAGACATTTTTGAGACGAGATCTGCTCAATATCATCTCATGGACAACATTTGTTGGGTTCGGAGAATTGTCATCTTTACTGTGACCATACGTCCCGTATTTATCGGGACAGTCCCGAATTTTAGGGCCATGTCCCGGTGTCCCGAAAGAAATATAAAAAGTCTCGAATTTCATCAAAAATGGTGGTATAGTTTTACTTAATATGAACATTTGAAGTATATTGCTATCAAATTGTAAGCATTTGGGAACAAAATAAGTGGGCAATGGTTTATTTGTAGTAAATGTAAATATTTTTGGAAAAATAACTTAAATACTAGTATTGACACCCACATGCCATTTACTCAGGCATTGAACCTGTCTTGTAAAACGCATTAGATATTGTTGTCTTATTTCCAGTTATCAAATTCCTACTAATTTCAATGTTCTAGTGTTAGTACCATTTTATTATTATTCTATAAGTCGAAGTAATTTAAAAGATTGCTCTAAACGACCTGAATGAATTTTTTGTGGGGAACGAGTGGTTTTGAAACTACTCCAGGATCAGAGGGATGGGTCTATTGGATGATAATAAGACCTGTCCCGAAATTTAACTGTGAAAATGTCACCGTAGTCATGTTCCAATTGTTGATTCTATACTAAAGCCATTCTTTTCTGCCTTTAAATGACTAAGCTCACGACTTGGGAAAGGATAAAATTAATGTTATTGAACCAAAATAGTAGATGAGGGGTGATCAATTTTTCTGGAGTCTATTGGGTTATTTGATTATAACTATAATATTGTGTATATTTTTTTTTAATGGTGATGACTGCTTAAGTGAATTTCTACATGACAATTCAATACTACATATTACTACACATCCAGTTGTATTTTCTTTCTAGAGCTATTTTGGGTTTTAATGAAGATAAGTAAAACTCACTGTAATCTAATGGATAAATAAAGAAGAGGTCTATGGCAATGCGAAGGTTGATAGAATATCCGCTAGCAGCAGAAGTCATCGGGTCAACATTATAACGTTTTCTTTGGACCCTCTTAGGCCCAATAACTTTTGTTGCTAGGGTCCGGGTCTTTGCCTAGAAAGAAATTACGAAACTTTGAATAAACTTGGACGAATTGCACGAGATGATTATGCTTACTCTCACTTTAACGTAAACTCCACGTTAACTGCGGCTAATAGTGTCACGAAATACCATATTTTACTACTTTAAGCATTAAGATGGAAACTTTACATTGTGCTTTAAGCATGGCTGGTTTTTACTATATACCAAACCCGTTGGGGACAATCTATGTTTTTTTCTGAATAAAATATATTTCTTATTATTTTTCATCCAATTCCATTGCCGCTTTTATCTACTCTCTTTAGCTCATTGCCGCTAAATATTTATTTTCTTTAATGCACACATCCAGAGGTGATTCTTCTACGTAGGAATCGAGGAGCTTTCTACAGTCAAAAGCATTATATGTAATAAAAATTAATGTTTTATCATGGAATATGAAGTAAAGTATGAGAAATGCATGTAGAGAATTTTGTTAAATGTGGGATTGAGTCGAGGGAACTAATGTACTTCCATGTACCTGGAAGAGATAAGGAAATAATAGATTTGAAAGACTTACAGATCCTACACTTTATAAAAAAATACGAATCGCTACTGCATTTATCAACTATTTTAGCTGGGCAATTACTTAACAGTTTTAAGCGGTTGGTTTCTCAAGTTACTATTGCTAAATAGTAGGTACAGGTCTCAGACTCATTTGTTAGAGTGAGTAGGTCTAAAGACCATAGAGGTTAGGTAGATCCAATCTTCGTTTGTCATTTAGATACACGTACAGGTAATTAAACGCTGTAACTTAAATTATACTTAGGTATATTTATTAGATGCTACTTACGTTAGTCAATATAATAAGATGGTTAGGTTGAAGTTATTTATGGCCTTGTGGTATCTTTGCTCAGGCTGGGTTGGGGTATGTATACGATGGTAAATTACGACACACGTCAAGACCTTACTTAAGGTACTAATCAAGCATTTGCTTGGTGAAATTGAGGTGAATCCCTTGAGAACCTCAGGCCGCGGAGTAAAGTAGGTTTATTATAGTGTAGTTACCGATCAGGGCAAATGAGCCATTTTAAGGAAATACCATTGATTTATGCATCTGATCTTGCGATCTCCAAAATAAGTTTGGTTTTAATAGTTTTAGACTGATAAATCAGCACTGTTAAAGTACAAAAAAGAAGTTATTTACTGTGTTCATAAACGGAAATACGACACGAACATATAGCATAGATTACATATTAAAGAAAATGTAAATCGAAACGTCACATACATGAATAAAAGAACAGCGGAAGTCTAGGAATGTGGGAGAATGGTTGGAATTTTCCCTATTTGAAAATCTCTTCAGTTCTGCTTTCTGAAATATCCCACTAGACTGAGATATGAAAGGTCTCAAATTGGCCATAGTTTTCATAAGGTAAGGTTAGGTGAACGTTAAGAATAACCAAAAGAATGCTGATTCCATGTTTCGTCGTCCGATTCTCAGTTTTGACTTTTCTTTCGTAAGTCTATATCCCCACCCTTGCAATTCCTACACGCCAACGACCGTCAAGTTAGGAATCACTGATTTCAATTCTGAGATCAGAAATTTTTGAGCTCAGTTGTTGTAACCTAATTGGTGACTATGCATATCGAATTGACAAGTCGCAGCAGCTGTGTTATAGTAAGTTTTCTCTTCTCACAATTTACATGTGATATTGAACCCTTCATTGAAAGTAGACCCCTTCTGTAAAATTTTATAATGGCAGCTTTTTAAGAGGAAATTTTAAGTTATTATTTCATGAATACTGGTTATCTGTATTGCAGTCCAAGTACTCATTACTTCTTTTATGTTATTTTGGTAAATATTTCGTCTTTTAATAATAATTTAGTAAACAGTATTGTGTATTTGCTTCTCTTAATAATAATAATAATTGTATCTGTATTTCATGTGCTCAAATATGGATGCACCATGGATGACACGAAATTGGAGAGTAATGTACACTCTTCTGGTAGGAGTATGATGTAACGTGCCACGAACTTCTTTGAACTCACTGTATATACTAGTAGTCAAGCATAATGCTATCCACTGATCCACTTGCAACAACGATGAGGACAGATCCAAATGAGGAAACTTTAAAAACTATTCTACTGGTAGCATTTAATACGTCAAATGTAAACAATATAAACACAGAACGCTGAATAAAGTTAGCAGTATCATTTCTATGCACATATAATAGTACTTTAATTAAAGTTGTTTTCTAAACTGTGCAAATGTATTTTTCTTTATTATTTGTACAAAGTAAAAAAGAAGGCTTTCTTAAAGTTGAGAAAAAATTTTTATGTATACACCGAGAAATAGTTTTCTTAGAAATAAAATATCAGTAGTTATATTTAATTGAAAATGAGAATATCTCGGTTTGGAAAAGAAGGTTATATTGGACGTACACATTCCATAGCAGGACACCTTTGCGTCAGTTGTAAATACAGTAGAAGTCCGATAGCCCGGAACGTTCGGGACCGGACCGGTGCCGGATTACCGAAAATGCCGGACTATCGGGCGGTACCTCTTACTACTGGTATGGATGGCTAAGATGGTCAGAGTAACGCGCTTACGTTTCTCCCTTGATTTAAAACTTGAAGAAGGTTTCGGTTTCAAGAACATTGTCACTGTTTAAATGTCAATAAAACTTCCACAGGTCACTTTGTTATTTACGTTCACTACTGTAATACGGTCCACGCAAAACGTTGTTCGTACTGTATGTACAGAGTCGCAATTAAAGGGCACAAAACAACAGCTACAGTACAGGACTCCGGAAGAAAAATTGGCGAAAACCGCTCGCAATTAATCATCAAAACAATGAACTCAACTTGTGTGTGGTGACAGCCGAGATCAGCCGAGTAAAGTCCGAACGCTTCCGACTGATTCCGAACAATGCTGATTGCGTCTAACAGTAGCAGACGCGTAGTGGACACTTCCGAGTGGTTCCGAACCGCGCCAAGCGCTTTCAACTTTCCTTCAAAAGCGTTTACAGGAAGAAGAAAAAAAAACTGGGATGGTGCCGGACAATTGGGCGTTCCGGACTGTTGGATGCCGGTCTATCGGACTTCTACTGTAGTTGTTTTACACATTGAACCTCTTCTTCAGTGTAGCAGCTAATAGTAGATATTCTGATTGATGAGGAAAAACATTTCTTCGACATAACACCTTTTATGCTCTTTATAAAAGTAATTTAAGTCACTCTATCGCAACCAAGGGCGTCGGCAAGGAGGTACAAGGGAGGCACTTGCCCCATGAACTTCAGTCTTTATATCTCTTGCTATTCTATTTTCATATTCGGCATGAGCCAAAGTTGCCTAAAGGCCTTAAATAAAATTTGAAAAATCTATTTTCATAAATTCGGTGTATGTTTTGATGCCTTTCACTGCATGCATTTCATAAGGGGTACTTGGGATACTGCCGTTAAATTTCCAAGTTATTGCCATATTAATTTTAATCTATGTAATCACAAATACGCCAGTTTATTTCCACAAAACCAACTTTGTAAAAACATCGAAATTAAATCACGAATGGCATTATTGTACCATCATGTAACTTCTATTTCTTTGAACGTACTTTCTTCTATGAAGTTCACTGCAGTTCAGTAGTATAATGGGGGAATAATCGGACAAAACGGATAACTCCAAAAGTTCTGTCTGTTTTTGCAGATTTACTTATACTATATAGCTTAAATTTAGGTCCGTTGCCATCCTACAATTAGCCTGATATATCTCAAGTACCAGAGCATTTTTATTTCTTTATAATACTTCAGTTTAACCATGAAATAATCGAAAAAAATTGGCAGATACTTTTTTGTTTAACCGCAGACTTAGCTTCATCCATTCTGTCCCCTCTCCTCCTAGATTCCAATAACTACATGTCTGAATACAGTAATCCAACAATTTCCACTGATTTTATAAATTAAACCATGCGCTGACTGCGTTAATTCAATTTTCTTAAACGTGGCTTTTCTGTACACACTCACCGCCTATGGTGCTTTAAATGTTGCAGAAATTAGCATTTTACCTTACATTATAGTAATAACTATGATTTATACAGTAGTCGACGATAATAATATGATAAATAATCAAGGATCAATATGGTACCACTTTTTTGTTCATACAGTGTATACTCTATGTAATGGCTGGTGAAAGCAATACGTGAAATACTCAATAATCAATTTTCTATCAAGTTTTCAGTCATTTGATGTACATATTGCCTTCAACATCTTATATTTTCATTGTTTTAATCATGCAATTACTTGTATTTAATTTTTATTTTATAATTCAGATAAATGTCAATTATTTTATGAACACCCTATAGCGACCACTCATTAGAAATTAATATTGTTGTCTTATCCTGTCGTAAGATGAATTCTATAACAAATCAAGAAGACATACGCTAGATATGTCGAAATCGCCCGTCAGGATGACAGACACTAAGACTCGAACCCGGGTTGTCTTTCTCAGTGCTGATTCCAAGACCACAACGCCAGTGTTGAACGATACTGGATTTAAATGAAGTGTTTGGAAAGAAGGCAAAACAGCTGGTCGATATAGAGAAAACTTTTTCTTTACTCTCTCCTTCTTCTGTTTTGAAATTTTGAGACGAAACATGACATCTGTTACCTCTCTCCTTTTTCTAATAAATGGATGGAGGTAATTAATCATTGAATAGTAGCGGGTTGCTAGAATCTCGGAGCCCACCCCACCGAAACGGAAGCACCTGGGCTCATAATTTGAGATTTTTGGCCATTAATTTTAACAAACTGTCATCTCCTTCCGCATAAAGCTTCACCTTTGGGCCAAGGTTCAACCCGTTGACCCACAGACAAGCCTGGGAATTTTCTGGCCGTGAGAACCGGAAATTTGGTCGCGTGGATTGGAGAGGATGGAGAAAAGAAGTGTGTCTGCCCAGACATTAATTGTTGCTGTGGCATCTGTTGGGGGCACGCGTCAAATTTCGTTTTAATTTTCGCAGTGCTTGAGAAGACTTTAAGGGATTGATAACCTTCATCCCTCTAGATAAGAAACAAAATGCATGATAACTCTTCCTGAATATTTAAGCAGAAGTAACCGATGAGGTTTCATACGAAATATATTTCATAGTTAGGATAAATATTCAAAGATAATATATCTAACGATAGCTTTATATAAGGAAATTTGTAAACATAATATGGATATGTCTATTTGTAAATATGAATATAGATATATACGAGGTTATAACTAATATTGTATGTATAATCAGACAAGACTAAGACAACGAAACTACCTTATTTATATACTTTACTATTATAGATGCTTGCGCATTGTGTAATGGAATTGCAGGGTTATGTTTTCACACCTGTATAAGGAGAATTTAGTATAATACTATCATCTTTTATGAATAATTTCTACTCCAGAGATGTGATTATTCTGCATAAGAAATGTTTTTGCTTGTTTTCACACCTCTATTTGTATAAATGAATGATTTGAAGTCCTGAGACGATTAAATATACATAATTTACATGTAGAAGAATACAAACCGAATCACTGCAAGCAGAAATTACGGCAATAATACCAATTTTGGAATAATCTGAACACTAGAAGTGCACTTATTGAACACAAAGAAGTGTATGAGATGTGATTAATGCATTTGTAAGCAAAACTTTTCCTAATATTTTACTTTTGAGATGTTTCTTAAGACTTTTAAAGTCGAAATTACTACAATATCACTATTTGTGAGCTAGTTAGCGCACTGAAAGTGTACAAAGAACTGTAGAAATCTATTTTAAGTTGAAATATTAGATATATATTGTCTCAGAGGACATGCAAAAACTATGTAACAGAATTATAGTCGCTGCTTTTAAGATATTCTACGTTAATACAGGCTGATTATTCCTTGAATAGCATACGAGATGTATTTGAACCATATTTGAAATCTGATGAATACAAGGTGTTTATTGTTCTTTGCAATGGAAACCTGTATAACACGTCTTCGGACGTGTTTTAAGTAGAACTTACTCGATTAGCAACTGTTTTGAAGGCTATTTCCTGCTTCACATAGGTATTCATTGACGTTTTTAGGAGAAAAGACCTCTTTTGAAATAGGAAAAGAATGAATTAAACTTCAAACTATCACTTTGGAGAACTTATTTAACAGATAATTTAACTAGAAATGACTCTTACATTGTATTTTACTCCTGAAAAGAATTATTTGGTGGTAATCTATAGCACAAACATGATTATATGTGCCTAAAGCCGACTTCTCAGATGAAATTGCAACTATTTTCGGTGTTTGTTATCAGGAAGGGACTTCTTCCAGTCAATATACAGGGAGAAAAGTGGGATTTCAAGTAGAAAGAAGTTTAATTAAACACGAAAAGGACTAATTGATGTGAAACTTAGAGAATGAAGTCCTCTTATTTATCGGTAAGCACTATGAAAGAGATATTCAAGCATGATTTTAAGCAGAAAACTAGTCTTTAAGATACTTTTGAAACCCGAAAATACGAGAATAACGCCATATTAGAGGTTAGTTGTTACAAAACAAGTTCTTGAATATGAAAATGGCGGCACCAAAGCAGATGATTACCCGAATTTGACCATGTGCAATACAATTTTGTTAATATACAACATTAAAATAGGTATTTCAACACGAATAGTAGAGAAACAAACTATATCTTCACGAAAAATATGGTACGAAGGACTCATTATTTCGATTTTCTCGCGTGAGGGACTGTTCAGAATGGAGTGTAGACATTATTTTATTTGTACAGTTTGCATATTAATTGGGAAATCAACTCTGGTAAATCAAAATTGCCCATATTACGCGCTTTATTAATACAAAGAGAGGTCCTAAGAAACACATGTAGTCAATACGTAACAAGAAAACCATCATTGAAACTAGGTTGAACGTGTATTTGAAGGTGAAAAGCGTGGATTTATATAATACCGAACAATATATGGCGAGAAAATTCACATTTGAAGTAGCTTGAACATGATTTTTAGATACCATGTACTCTTTCAGTTGTATTTTTAAGAGTATATAACGATTTTGCATGTACATTATGGCAGAAAAGACTGTTTGGTTAAGAAGATAAACAGCATTTGCACTACTTTGAATCAAATGAAAGCTAGAAAGAGCTGATTTTAGCCAAAAAGAGTGTTTGGAACCACAGTTACTCATAATATAAGAAGAAAATGAGGTCTGTTGGACTGCTTGTTGTGTCAATTCAAGTGATTGACATCTTAGAAGTACAATATACTCTCTCCTTATACGACACGGATTGATAAATCTACCTTTCCTGAGACCATGTAGCTGACTTGTATTGAATATATTAATGAATTAAACTGGGGCATAGCCTTTGTATATAGTGTTTTGTAATGTAGATAAAGATAAATATAAGGGTAATGAGAAATTATAATTACTTACTTTTATATATTTCCCTGGCAGAATCTTAGGTAGTATAATGAAAGAATATTTCCTAAGTTTACGGGACTTGACCGATGAATGTTATCGCCTGATGCTAGAACATCCCCCGCACATGCCAACTTTTGCAAGCCCCATCAGAAACACACACAAACACACACACTAAGAAACTAGCACTGCACACCGGAAGTCCATGCCTTGCTTTCACAGCCTGCAACCATATGTTTACTTGAAACAGGAAGAGTAGGAGACAGGTGGGGGAAAGAGTCTGTGAGAGAATATCACAGCCAGCTGGCATTGCTGAACAAGCAGTGTTGTCATCTTACACTTAACAGTGTTTCCATCTTAAAATAATTTAATAAGTTATTCTTTACCATTTGTATAGTAATTCAACAACGACAACAAGAGTTGCCAACTTATACCAAATTTTTAAGTGTTGCCAACCATGGATTATTTTAATAAAATTATATCACCTAGTTTTCTTATTGTCTGATATGCTCGGATGTTAGAGTACATTTCCAAAAGCAAAGTATCTTACTAGTATTGTTAGACTGCATATCTCACAGGATACGAACTGCAAAAGGAGTATCCAAAGCTGAACTTAGTGACTACA
>JAGDQP010034931.1:9257-19847 GCA_022664845.1 Lepisma saccharinum | reverse complement strand
CAGGATTACTGCCGATAACTGCAAATTCTGATATTTCTTTGAATCATTACGGGATGTGCAAGGAAATTTCCCAAAATTGTTAGCTGTGAGTAGTAATCTGTCTCAATAGTCCAGGTAGGATTCTTCAATTGACTATGTCCAGTTTTGTCACCAAATTAACAAATATTTCATATGCTTCTGGCGTATTTTTCATATGTTCATAAACGATTGACATTTCTTCGAAATCCGAACAGTTTAATTCTTTCGTACATTTTTAGTAATTCGATCCGTGTAACATACATGTACACCCATCAATAATCACTAAACTTTTCTCATTTTCCTGAACTTCTTCATATCTATGTCCATAGAGCCTTCCGTCCATCCACCCATCCATGACCATTCTCCATATCGTCGTATCAGCTTCACTTGTCTTCTTGATCAATCTGAGTTGACGTGGAATAGTTTCATAAGATTTTACATGTATTCCATCCATCTGCCCAATACTCTGCGGGTGTTTTCTCTGGGTTTTGTCTTTTCCTCTCATTTTATTCATTCTCCAATTTTCCCATCATCATCATCCATTCGACCCGAGTCAAAGTTGCCTACAAGTCAAATTCAAAAATTTCAATACTCTATTGCGATTACGAATACTATTCATCGGCTGAACCTGATAGACTTCTTCGAAATTACACAATAGTTTCTTCCCTGTTCCCGATACCCATTGCACGTGAAATCACCAAGTTTCTAAAAATTTGGTTGCATAACAGTTTTAAAGTTTGTTTTTGCACATGCCTTACTACATCTATAGGGATGGCCTTTTAAAAAAAATAATAGTCGAAATAAATTTGTATGTTCTTAGTTTACTGACAGAAGATATGTTTTCAAAATGACGCGTGACTTCTATTTTTCGTTTTTGCAAATTTTAATATCTCCGAAGTTAAAACATTTATAGAGATATAGAAAAAAAAAGTGTTCCTTTTAGCTTAAAATGTACTTATAATCAAGGTATTATGATTACTCTTAAGGTTAATGTGAAGCTGCGATCTCCAACAAAAGATGACAGCAATACCTCCGTATATGTCTATTGTATTTTTATCGTTGTACGAAAATGCTGCTCCTACATATTCAAGTCGAGAGAGTTTTAACTTTCAGGGTAGAAACTTGATAACCAATTCAAGAGTTCGATCAATGTCAGTTTTCTTTTTTGTTCATTGTTGATAGAGCTTCATTGGTATAGGTTTTGATATGCACAACGATCAAGTAGTTTGAAGCATCGATAGGTTTACTTATGAGAAAAAGGGGTAATTTTCTAATGTGCACAGACTTCCGGGTCGTGTTTTGAAACATACTAAAAAATGGAGCCCTAGAATTAGTCTTATCGATCCCCAGGGGGTAATACAAGTGATTCGGAGCCCACGATAAACTATAGGTCTCGCCTTTATTATATCTTCATCCGATCGAAGGAAATGACAAACCACCATCGGTTCACGTTGCCCAGGGACCTTCGGGTCCGGACCGGCTTTCAAGCAGAAAACCAACCATAATCATCATTAAAAATGTAGCTTTATCTTATTTTCAATGCACAAATAACGAGTATTGGGGACTACCTACCAAGTGTGCATTATGTTTTCATTTCTTTCATTGTTTCAAGAAGAACAAAGTATTTCCATACTTCACAATCAAATTCGGATATTAATGTCACATCTCATTATCTCTCAAAAATACATTTGTGTCAAAATTAACTTCTCCAATGTATTTCTGGTAACATTCTAGCCCAGACTGATGTGTTACATAATCCTCTTCCTATTTTTAAAAAAATCGAGCAACATTCAAGATGGCCGACTTTAAGATAGCGTCCATGACAAATGTACCCTCTAAAAGATAGTGCTTACCTGGTACCCGTTCATGTGTATTTATTTTCCATTATTTCAAGCATTTTATAAATAAAAAAGGGTTTTCCGACCACTATAAATACTCATTTTTTTTCTTATGAATGGAACTTTGAACAATTGCGCCCGTAAACTTTGATAAACTTTATTTTTATATGGGCCAGTCTAGTAACTTTGGACTTCGACCCGTCACGATTCGCCTTTAGCAGTTAAAATCCACACCCATGCCCCTGCCGGGAATGGAACCCGGACCTTCGAGCTGATGGCCTACCACCGCAGACTGCTCGGTCACCCGGCCGGCCACGGCGCCCGTCTTTATGGACGAAAGCACTTTTAATCATGTTTTCTGGTGGTTTCCTGATAAGCCCTACTCCTCAAGAAAGATTGCTCGAAAAAGCAGTTTGAAGCATCGATAGGTTTACTTATCAGCAAAGGCGTATACTGGCTGCGTATTGAACATTCCAGTATACAGACTTAAATCTCAGAGTGGCCACCTAAAGAAAGGGGTAGAAGATTCATTTTTGATTCTTTATTAACAGTGGTTTTCGGTTTGCAACAATTTTAATTTTTTCATAATGTTAATACCAGTATGTGAAATCGCTTTATTTTCACGCAAGAGTGTTGTTTACGAATTTGGGACAGAATCTTAAAGATTGGAACGAACAGATATTAATTCATTCTCTTTCTCAATTTCTTTCTCTTGCTCTTCCTGTTCCATGATTTTATAACTGTATGGAAGATATATGGTGTGTTTACGAAGCATAATCTTGATTTCCGTAATAATGCTCATAACGAATTAGAAGCATGTAACATAGGCATTCCCTTAAAGTGAGTTTGAAACAAGAGTAAGAAATGATTCGCGGGAACATTAAAATCTACTTCCTTGTGTTTGTGCGAGGGGAAAGAGATCAATCAATAACCCCGCCCGAACCGGCGCCTTCAAAAGACGTCTGGAAGCCGCGAAATGAGAAGTAGTTACATCTTCTATGAGAGACCTTATGCTTAGTCTTTTCACACAAATGTTGCCAACTCTCATTGTTCCGAGTACTGGAAACATCTTAAAAATTCTTTCCAGCTGGGATAAAGAACGATCATCGGACAACTCAGTGGACAGAAATTTTGCACAAACAGCTATAATTTGAGTGCTCCGTTCGAGCCTAATATAAAACAAAGTTTTTACCATAGCTCTTGGAAATTATTTAAAATAGCACATTTTCTTCTAAGATGATCCAAAAAAATTCATCAGAAGCATATTCTCTTAAAACCCAATCACTAAGAATACTGCTCAGTTGATACTTATTACACAGAAATTAAGACGTACTGTCCCGTAAGTGACATAGCAAGCGACCGTGGTGGTCGTGCAGTGTGAGGCATGCTAGTGTCTCCACAGCTTCTGGGTTCGAATTCAGACTGGGACGTGGCTGTTTGTAGATTTGAAATAACGTATCAGCTAATAGATTCGTGGCGAGCCATGGTTGTTAGTTACTGAAACTAAAATATGTTATTTGTTACATATTTTCTGAAACTAAAATATGTATAAAATCTAGAGAAATTCTTCATATTCTGTATATTTACGTGTTATTTTTAATAAAAAAATTCGAACAGTCTGGTATTTTCTCAGATCTAAGTTTTTTCTTCTTTTTGAAAATCCACATTACGACATTAACGTTTCAATTACACAGTTCGCAGTCTCACTTTTTTTCATTCTTCCAAGCAATAATATGCATTTTAAAAAAAAGCAAGCAAAAAGCATTTACGTACATTCAGCAACTAATACAAGCTTACACAAATCAATTTAATATGGTAATAAGACGTTTGCAATCGGCAGGTTGAAATTGTTTCTAACAAACAATTAAAGGTTATTTATTTATGTTGCAGCATTTTATATTTGCGCTAATGCAGTCTATTCGGTAAGCACTGGATTCGGATTGAAGATTTTGTTAGACAACGGTCTACCATTATTCAAAAAGAGATGGCAAGCTAAAATACGTGTTTACCTAAAATACGCATATTATCACTCTGTATGTCATTTTCTATTATTTCACTTGGTGCACGAGGCACTGTAACTTTGAGGAGATAAAAATGTGTGTGTTCAAAATAATGGTCCATGCTTATCGTTTTCATTGTACTTACATTGATTTACAGTTGCGGTATTACAGAATGCGCTGTATGCGAGTGCTCACGTGTCAGGTGTTCTCAGTTGCGTTCATTTTTCTGTAGCAATTTTTGTACTCTTCTGTGCTTGTAATTTCTGAGAAATGGTGAGGATAATGACCTTCTGTAATGCGAGCTAGTGTGGAACATCCTGCTCGCGTGTTAGCTGGTTCACGGGAGAGTTTTCTTACTTATATATTTCAAAAGTTTTACATATACCATTACTTAGTCGAAGAAATTTTATTTTTGTGTACAGCTGAAGAAATATCTCGCACATTTTGTAGCTAATAAAAAATAAAATAAAAAATTCTACATACTTTTATTGAACTAAGAACAGTAAGTTATTCTCCAGGTAATGGCTTGCTCGAAATTCACTTAAAGCTGTAGAATTCTTTAAATCACCTCCATCCGTACATGTTGGTCAGGAAAGCCTGGCCACAATCGCAATCACGAAAAAACGAAGTTCTGTGAAAATATGAAATATGTTAAGAAAAGTATCGTTACAAGTTTAAAATATCAATCAGTATATAACATATATCAGAATTCTACTTGTAGAATTATATACTGAACATCACAACACAACAAAAGTTTCTTCATATTTTCTGGCAGTAGTGAAATATAGTTCCTGCACGATTCTTCAGTCTCCTTGGAAGTTTGGCAAATAGGAGACTGATGTGTAGTAAAATAATCGCACTTACCAGGGAACTAAAATTACTGTATTTGTCTTCGCTGGTTTTCCCATGTTCCCTGTATTCCACAGGTTTTGGCAGATGTTTTACTGCCGGATACCCTTCCCAACACCAACGCACACCTACAATCCGGGTATGGGCAATCGAAGCGCTACTATGAAATAGATTTCCCAGCGGGAATCGAACTCAGCACCCTTCGCGTCGAGGGCGAGCGCGGTAACCTTCGGCTACGCAGGAGCTCAGAGAACTAAAATTACTAAATTAATTAATTAGCCTTAATAGCCATTACTAGTTTAATAATCATATTATAAAAGGTTACTTTTTGTATTTGTGTGCCTGTCCTTATGACGTTAACTTCATGAGTAGATGTCAAACCACCATCGGTTCGCCTTGCCCAGGTGCTAGTTGGACCGTAAACGCCTCAGGATAAAGAACCAATAGATTTATGCCAATACATGACCACCAATGCATTTATGCTAAATGAAATACAAACTTGTCTTTTATACACTAGACATCGTAATCGCTGAACTCGATGCATTTCAATTTGTTGCGAGAATAGAACATTTTATTGTACTTCTCCCTCCGTTTTTTTTTATGATGTAGATACAAGTAACTCGTTAGCTCTTTTTAAAGCTTCCCACGACTGCTTTTCGCACAGGTTCACGAACTTGACTTGCATCAAGTTAGTAATTACCAAAATATAATTAGGGCTACGCTACAAAATATCACCAATAGTCTGTAGATGAACACGGTGCCTTTCTAAAAGTAAACTTAGTATTTGGGGTCTTCCGAAAGATAACTATACAGCAATATGCAGATCGCTACCCGTCTCTTGTTACAATTCTGATTTTACTATGTGCTGTTAAAATTTGTATTTGTATTGACGTATTCAAGGCTTACTCGAATAGCAGTCTGAAACCTCTAAATGTTGGTGACCCAGTCTGAAACTTGACCCGAGTCTTAAACTACTCGGGATCCGGGCTTGACGAAAATCACCAGACTGACAACTCGGTGACCCACCAAGTTGACCCGGTTGCCAAATCTTTATCAGGTTAACGGCCTTGTTCCTGTGGTTTGAATCCATCAATATTATTATTTGCGAGATTCCTTGAAAAGTGAGCTTATGAACGGGAACTTCATTTTTGGTAGTTTTTAAAATATTTAGAACGTTTATCCTATTTAATGCTTCAAACACATTCTTTCAGAATAGCCTTTCCGACGGGGGTGTTTGCACAACTCCGGCGGCATTTATGTTCTTTTCGGGGCATGCGACTATTTCTATATGTTGTTACTATTTGTAGGAACTTTTAGGCGTCGTAGTTTTCGTGCTCTGGAGAGTAACACCCTAGCTTCTGGTCACCTTGGAGAGGAAGACTGTTCAAAGGCAGAAATAATTAAATCTTTGCTTCGCCCTTCGGGTCCCCGGGTCCCAAGTATAGACCCGGTTCAAAACTTGACCCGGTGACCCATTTCAGCTATGCATGGGATTAATATCCCTGCTTTGCTCCAACCTTCTTTTTTATGTACGGCTAGCTTTACTTATTGAGTCATGGAATATCAGTATTTAAACTCCTTTCCCCCCGCCATTTTTTGACTTCCTGTTTTACACTTTATTTTCTTTGGTCCGTTCAAAAATTAGCACTCCGATTCCAGAATTTCGACTTCAGTTTCGGAATTTTCCAACCATTAGTAAATCTATAGGATAAAGAGGACTATTAGAAGAAAATGACGTGTGAGAAAAGGACTGATTTCTTGTAAGAAAAGTATAAATGGAGTTTGATTTAAGGCTATTACTTAACGAAATAGATAGAAGGTCCGAGCCATCGATGCCTAAAGGTCATAAATAATAGCATTCATATTCAAAATAGAAAGAAACGTTTCGTAAAAAAAAAAAAAAAAAATACAAAACAACAACATTGAAATCAATATTTCGTTATAAATCGTATTGACAAAAATGTAGATATGATAATGAGTGCAACAGTTATTAGCCAGAACAGGAATAAGTTAAACAGAAATGTACATAAAAGTTGTAATTTCCATGACAGGGAAAGGTGTCTGAAATGTGTTTCTTTAATACAGAAAAATAATTCAGTTCGAAATAGGCCATTATGACAGAAAAGACAAGATCATCGCAGCATGTCTGTGCTGTTTTACCTTTTCCCGTTAAACACGTACTATTGTTCCAGGTGTGGTTTATGGGTTCGGATTTAACACGCTACATAGTAAGTCTCGTCATTGGAATCGGTCTGCCATTTATGGGATCGCGTGTGATCGTTTTTGCGTATACGAAATATATACGTTTGTGTTCATGTGATGAGAACTCAGATTTCTTGGTATGCTTTAATTTTTTAAACTGTTTTCCAGGTACGATGAATTCGAGTAAATGAAACACGTAAAACAAATTGTAGATGTCGGGACTAGTGTTTCTTGACCTTTGTGTGTCATGTAATAAATATTTTAACATGCGATATTAAAGAAATACTGTAAAAACGTTAATGTTTGAAGTCATTATTTCTCTTTCCACCAAGCTTACACGATCCAATGATTAAGACCACTTACTTCAATAAGTATTCGGGAGGAAGCGTGTTTTCAAGTCTCGATCATGCGGACTATCCTGCACGTGGTTTTTCAGTGCTTTATTTAGTCCGACAAGGCTAATGTCAGGATGATAGTAGCTTCAATAGAGGCCATGGATTTTACCTTCCCCACCATCATCTGGAAAGAGCAGACTCCAATGGATGTCATGAGTTCAACTTGTGAAGGTTAGATCAAATCTGACACCTGTAATGACCTTCTGGGAATATTTTCGTACTTTTTGGTATGCTGTACTACCCACTAGTCATACGAAAAAATATTTTCATCGAAGATTGTGGCCACGATTGAGATAAACTTACCAGTAATGGGCACTTTAAGGACACATTTCACTGTTACAATTTTTAACTCAAATACGTTTCAAATTGATCAAATGGAGCACTACATTCTCCATGCTTTCTTGTAGTGATTTCCACCCATTACTTTCTTTCATTAACATACACTATTTGAGAGTAAATAACGTTTTTTGTCTAACATTGTTTTTATACCAGTGATGGACAGGGGAAAACCTATATGTTCCAGTAATGGACATGCTGTTTAACTAAAAATAATTTAAATAATCATTGCTGATGTTTCTAATATGAGTACTAAACAAGATTATTTGATTGTTTCATGGAATTCCACTGAGTGATCATTCTGAAAGTTCTGAGTTGGAAACCAGCGGTCCACCATCCCTACTGAGGTTTCAACAGGTTTTTACCCTCAGTCATACCAGGCAAAATTAATGCCCTGATGGCATCTTCAGCGTAGACCTGTCTCCTTCCACCTTTCTTTCCCCTGCCTTATCCCGGTCTGAGCCATATATTCCTTGTGGCCATAAAAATGCAAATTCTAAGTTGTAATGAATAGTATCCAATACTCAAACAAATCGTTTCACTAATTGGCATCCCTGCGTCCATCATTGAAAAAAAAAAAAAATGAACAAAACTTT
This sequence comes from Lepisma saccharinum, assembly GCA_022664845.1. NCBI lineage: Eukaryota > Metazoa > Arthropoda > Insecta > Zygentoma > Lepismatidae > Lepisma > Lepisma saccharinum. The sequence goes on along the minus strand of JAGDQP010034931.1, from coordinate 11,613 downwards.
TCCTTAAATACTTACGGTCAAGAAGAGTAAATAACCATTCTCAAGTTGAAATAAAACAAACGAACAGAATTAGGATTTCGCCCTTAGAGTAGTCGATAGTTTATCACGCTCGCTTTCTGCGCGCGTGGTCATGGGTTCAACTTCCGCTTAGGGCTATTGAACATAGTGGTTCGGAGCTCACTGTAACAAAAGCTGTTTCGGAGCTCACTTTACCAAAAACTGCAAGTATCGTCCTTAGAGGCTCATCAGCTCGCTTAGGACGTTATTAACAACTCAGTCAATCAAGGATTTTGATTTCAACTCAGTAATGAATAGTGAGTGTCCAGAACTGAACAAAATCAGACTTTGCCGTACCAGTAATACACCCCCCCCCCCTACTTTGCATAAGAGATCTAAGTTACAGTTGTTTCGGCTATTTATATGTTGGAAGCAGAGACATTTCGTAATACATAATAGTGGAGAACAGCAAGAGTATTTGTTATTGTAATTTCATGAATGAAAAACGCAAGCTCTTACCTTAATCACTTGCTTAACAGAATGCACGCAAGTGTAGGTGCGAACGTGGAACTAACTTCAGCATCATGTCAAATATCGGATGAAACCAATGACGAGCGAATAATATTCATTGGCATTAGAACATACAGTATTAATTTTTCTCACGTAGGTGAAATGTTTCCCGCCTTTAAGAAAATCTTATTTTTCAGCATTTCTCTTCAAGAGTACATTTACTGGTGTGTTTACCTTATCTACTTCAAAATGTAATCCTTTCCCCACCATTTCACATTTCTAAACTACTATGCTTCATTTCTTTGACAATTTGTGAACTGCAAGGCTGTAATGTGACTTCTGACTTCGTATTTACAAATATCCATACCAGCTATGACAAAATGGTGGGGGTGATAGCGATAAACGATGGACATTTTTGAACTCAGCGGTCCAAAATATATTTTACAAGTTCTTGTGCCCCTTAATTTTGTTGACGGGTTTTACCTGACCAGATGGCAGCATTTCGCGATAGCATTGTGAATAGTGCGAGCACCATCTTCTGGACGCATAATGGCGTTGAGAAGTTATTGGAAGTTTTGGACCATATACACTTTCGTATCATGCTGTTGGAAATGCCACCTTTAGCAGTGCGGAAATTTTAGGGTTCCTGCTCTGTACGTTCTACGTTACTTAGTGGAGTGAATTTATGAAGTTCTTAATTTGATTATGGTCGTTACGCAATTTTGGCTCAGGCCGGGATAGGACAAGGGATAGGATATTGAAGAAAGTCAGCCAGGCCTACTTTGAAGGCACCATTCCGGAATTTCCGTAGTGGGACTGAGGAAAACCCATGGAAAACAGTTTCCAGGACTTTCCAATTGCTTAGCTGCCTCTACCAACTCAGGTGCGGTCGCTTGGTCTTACTGAAGTGATTATCGCATTCTGTTCACAGGTAGATAGATATTCGTCCTAATTTTCTTAAATTTATGGAGTTGGTGGTATATTTTCCTGCGGTGTTCTGCGGTATATTTTTCGATTCCTGTTGAGCAGAAGAGCGAAGCAATCCTATGGATTTTATCATCATCTTATCTGGTGACCTTTGATATTTCTTGACCTTTGGATGTGATTCACAGAGATTGAGTGAGACGTGGTTGTTTACTTGTGCACAGTATAAAAGTTAGGTTGTATTTTTTGATTAAAAATATAATACTTGATGAGCATTAACATTGGATGGATAATTTTCATTTTTACTTTATACTTTTGGTTAAACATGATATGGAGGAAACAGTGATTTTTTTTTCGAAGTTTTGAACAAAATGAAGCAGTGAAGTATCTTTCGTTTTTGAAAATAATTGTTGACTTATTGATTCATGTTACCTGTTGTACTTTAGTATTTGCTGACCTTTGTATTATTTGCTGGTACTTGTTATCTTTTAACTTGGTGAAATCATGTTATTTATTCTGGGTAAATATTTGATGAATCTTATCTGTTAACTTTTTCTTGTGTGTTTTCTAAGGTCAAAAAATGAACACTTTATTTGTTTGCAGTTTAACAAAGATTTTACTCTTTGAAAGCCACGAACTTTTCCTCATTATAATTTGTCTTCAATTTTACAAGAACCGGTGCCCCGTGCATCATTTACCAGCTCCGTGGTCTACTGAGAATGGTTAAAATAAATGTTCCACAATGTCTTGAAACTGTTTGACCGATTTTTTATCATACTTTCAGCTTACCTTCCACAGTCATGAAATAATGCGATATAAAATTTTCATCTCCCGTGATCTAGTAGCAACGGTCAAATAAATGTTCCACAGTATCATTAAAACTATTGGACCAATTTTCAGCAAACTTTCACTTTATCTTCCCCAT
>JAGDQP010034930.1:0-12057 GCA_022664845.1 Lepisma saccharinum | reverse complement strand
TGCACAGCCATATTCAATCCACTACTGGATGAGACCTCTCCCGGAGGGAGGAGATGGTCTACTGCTCCCACGCTGACCAGACGGGTTGGGAGAGGAGAACCGAAGCTCTCAACTGTGATCGCTACCTCTTTATTCAGGTAGCTCCCCAATTGGTCTCACGACGCTGGGTGGACGCCGCACAGGCAACACCATCTGGAGTACTGCAACGGTCACCCGTCCAAGCACTGACCAGACCCAGAGCTGCTTGACTTCGGTGATCTTACGGGAACATATATATATATATATAAATCACAGCCATATTCAATCCACTAGTGGATGAGGCCTCTCCCGAAGGGAGGAGTTGGTCTACTGCTCCCACGCTGACCAGACGGGTTGGGAGAGGAGAGCCGAAGCTCTCACTGTGATCGCCACTGTATTTTATTCACAGCAGCTCCCCAATTGTCCTCACGATGCTGGGTCAACACCGAAAATATATATATATATATATATATATATATATATATACGAGGGTGGATCAAATATAAACGGTATTTTATTTTTTTATTTAAATTCAGTTATTGAATACCACAAGGCAATTACAATTTATTTTTCCACACCTCCTTTGGAAATGCATTTGTCCCAGCGTATGGGCAGCTTTTTGATGCCCTTATCGTAAAAAGAACAGGATCGTGTCAGCAGCCACTTGCGCACGAACTCTTCCACACTCTCGTCATCTGCAAATCGTTGCCCTCCTAGAGCTTCTTTAAGCGGTCCGAACAAATGGAAATCGCAGGGCGATAAGTCCGGGTTGTAAGGAGGATGTTCAAGTGTAGTCCAGTGCATTTCCTGTAGCTTCGAGACAGTTCGAGCTGCAGTATGGGGTCGCGCATTGTCGTGCAGGAGGAGGATCTGTCGAATCGATTGGTCTCGTCTTTTGCGCCGATATGCAACTCTCGCCTTGTTCAACAGCTCGCAGTAGTATTCAGCATTTATTGTGCGTCGCTCATGTAAAAAGTGGATCAGCAAAATACCTCGCCGATCGAAAAAAAACTTGCAAGAACCTTGCCAGCTGACAGTCGAGTCTTGGCTTTCATTGGTGCTGCCTCCCCTTTCCTCCGCCACTCCTTACTGTCTTGTTTGGATTCAGGAGTGTAGTGGTGAACCCATGTTTCGTCGCCGGTGACGATCCGACTCAAAAATGCATATCCTTCTTCCGCAAACCTTGCTGTAAGCCTCTGACAGACCTCCAAACGTCTCAACTTCAGATTTTCGGTCAAAAGGTGAGGGACCCATCTGGAACACACTTTGCGGAACTGTAGGTCGTTTGTGATGATTGCTCGACAACTCCCATAGCTGATTCCGACTTGTTCTGCAATTTCTGATACTGTTACTCGTCGATCGTCGTCAATAATGCCTTTAACCGCACGAATGTTTTCGTCCGTAATGCTGGTCCGAGGACGGCGATCGTGTTGCTGATTTTTCACACGTTCTCGTCCTTCCTTGAACTTTTTATGCCAGGCATACAGACGCGCCCTTGACAATGTTTGATCCCCGAACTGTGCAGTCAATCTCTGGCAAATTTCTGCCGCTGTTGCTCCGACATCATGAGTGGTACTGACGAAATGGCCGAAAATATCTAACAGCACGCTCTCTCCATTCCCAAAGGACCCACCTAAACATAGCAGAAGCGCGCGGCCAGTCCTACCAACTGTTGATGTTCAGGAACAAAAATCCCGTTTATATTTGATCCCCCCTCGTATATATATATATATATATATATATTGACCCCCCCCCCCCGGGGGAGTTGTTCTCTCTCGTTTTTTTTTTTTTTTTTTTTTGTGTGTGTGTGTGTCTCGATGCTGGAGGTAATCTGTACAAAATTTCATGCTGGTATCCAAGTATGAACTATCAACAACTAACAGAAGGCACGGTCGCGAGAGAAATGAAAATATCTTGCTGATTCCAAGAAAAAAAAATGGCCTAGGGTCAAGTGGTTACAATCGCGGATTTTATAACATCACGGGAGGGTGGGGGAGAAATAATCCTACTTCCGGGTATCGGACTAGAGTGATGTTTTCATCCTTAGTTTAACTAAGAGAAAGTTGGTATGGAACCTAAAACAAGGCCCTGCTTCTACATTTGTCTTCCTTGGTACAGTGAGAATGTTTCTTGAGATACGTTCAGGAATCAAAAACTGCTGACTTTACTATATATGTACAGGTCTATTTTATATGTAAAAAAAAATGAACTATTAATTCGTTGTAACAGTATTCATTTGTATAATACTAGGCAACAAAAAAATGTATATCTTACACAGCAAAATTCCTCTTCTTTTCAAAAAAGCGTATATATGAACTGTATACGCTTATACAATAAACTTCCGCTAGACACGAAAGGTATAAGCAATATTAATATATTTAAGAGAAGACTTCAATTTCTTTCTACAAAAGTCTTATTACACAATGGATGAATATTTAACTGATAATCTGTAATGTTTTGTTATCTGACAACTGTTACGCTTACTATTCGTAAGCTAATGTACAAGCTGAATAAATTGAATTGGATGTCAGCGTTGAGATTGGTGCTTCGGGCATACCTACTTGTCTGATCCATATAAATTAAACAAAATGAAGAAACGAAATAGGTTTCCATTGCTTAAAGTTTATTTGCTCTTAAAAGTATACCAAGCGCATAATAGCTTCATTTTCCACCTCTGTGTGAACGTATTCTACAACACTTTCAATATGTAAAATAAACTACATGTACATCACTCTTCGTAACAAACGAAGCGTTCAGACACAAATTTTAGATATGGTGAATGTTTTAGATCTAGAGATACAGAGGAATCAGAATATTCACGAATAACTTCCACTAACCAAGGGTCGGTTTTCGAAGTTTCGATTTTAAAAATGATTACGCAAGAGTCTCGTTAAACCAAATTTGATGGGACCAAGGGTGATTTCGGTTAAATGAAAATTCGGTTTAAGCGGAAACAGTGATTTACATACTGTTGTGTAGTACTGTACTACGTGTTAAAAAAAATCTTTATTTAAATAAACAAAACCATTTCTCCTGTACTGTATTTACAAGGACTAAAAAACTCTTTAATAAATGTTTTTAAAGTTACATAGTACGTGCTGTACATATACAATTTTAATTTATTCGTACATAAGAAAGAGATATATAAAAATGTAAAATCTTACAACACTGCATTTCAAAGCCCATTACTCTATTACCCGGAGCCCCGTGTGCAACATGAACCACTGGTGGTTTATAATCTCCTTGCCTATGATCTTACGGTCCATGCACATCACTCACTAGTGCAATGTAATTCACGTCCTCTTTTTTCACGTGAAGTACAGGTGAGATATATAGTTTTTTGTTGGTTTTTTTTACCTGCAGTAGACGGCTCGTAGATGTATTCTTGCGATTTAAAAAATACAGTATATTGTGTTCAGACTGTATTGTGTACATAGGTTGTGATACAAATGGTTGATATTTTTTCCGGAGCTAAGTGTATCGTCTGAAGTTCCTTGTGCAACGTGAACCTATTTTAGCTTTCTGTTTCTCTTTTGTGTTCACTGGAAGAAGATACATTACTTATTTACTTTCTTTACGGCTTACGGAACTCGCAAGTTCATCGCAGCAGTAGCAAACGTTCGTCTTAGGATTCTATTCTGGGCAACATCAAGCCAGTTCTCATCTCAAACACCTACAGTGAGTGTTAAAAGTGATCGTACACTTAGGAAATTATAACAAAAACAACTGGGGTAATAGGGACGTTATGTTGGGAAAATAAAGAAATAGCAGAATTATGGCAAGAAATACATACATACATGTTATTTTCACATACCAGAAAAGCTTAAAAAAAAATTCTGAAATTTACAAACTAATATGCATCTTCTAAGTACAAAAGGTCATCGTACACCTATGATTTTGGCAGTGTTCAGCTATGATTTTGGCAGTGTTTAACTAAAGAATTATTTAATACCTTGTAGGGTGACCCTGTGCTTGGAGTATTGCATCCAGTCTCCGTGGCTGCGTGGCATCGAATTCACTAACGCTGCCATAGTTGAGGGGTCAACGAGGTCCCATTCCCTGAGGAGAGCTTGTTTGAGATCTTTATTGGATATGTTTTCTGATTTTTCGTTTCCAGAACAGACCACAGATGCTCTATCGGGTTAATGTCTGGGAATTGAGGGGGCGTATGAAGTTGTTTAGGTATATTGTAGAGCAGCCACAAGCTAGTATTTCGTGCTGTATGTTTGGGGTCGTGGTCTTGCTGAAATATGAAATCGTTGTTAAGCCCAATCTTCTGCGCGCTAGCATGAAGATTTTCCTTCAAGATGTCAATATACATTTTGTGATCCATCACCCCATCGATTATGTGTAAACGACCCACCCCGGATCCACTCAGACATACTCTGAACAGCCTCAATGTTTCACTGTAGGCACAAGATTTGGAGGTTCCAGCTCCGTATTTGACATGCGCCTTCCGTCGGACCCAAAAATATTATACTTTTTTTCGTCCGAAAATAATACCTTATTCCAGAAGTCTGGCCCCTTATTTCGGTACTCTTTAGCAAAATGTGAACGCTTTATGCGATTTGTTTTATTTACCCAGAATTTTTCTCGGGCTACCCGACCGTGATACCCTTCTCTTCTACAAATGTTGCGCACTGTGCTTTAGGCCCCTCATTTCATCTTTTTCTAGGGAGGGTAAAAAATTTGCTGAAGCATATTATAATAAAAATAAATCACAGCCATATTCAATCCACTACTGTATGAGGCCTCTCTCCGGAGGGAGGAGATTGCTCTACTGCTCCCACGCTGACCAGACGGGTTGGGAGAGAAGTGCCGAAACTCTCACTGTGATCACCACTCTCTTTTATTCATAGCAGCTCCCCAATTGTATCACGAGGTATATGTGTGTGTAAGGAATAGAATTCACCAACGTTTTTCATATGGACATACAATATTTCCCCAGTTTATTTTGAACGTAGTACACCGAGATAAAATGTTTGCGTGGAATACGCTGAATGTTATTATAATTCCGTACATTAAGACATTCGTAGATATTCTAACCCCTGATTCCTTCATACGTCCCTTAACTTTATGATAACTTGTAACGAGAAAATGTAAATATCTCAGCCGGCGACTCATTTTTCTTGGCACCGGCACAGTAGTATATCGAGGTCTAATTCCTTCAAATTAACGCAGTAGCTTCTCTTCAATTTGATGCAAATCGATCCTTCGGTGTGCATATGAGAACCCACAATGTATTTGGTAGTTATACCATCAATTATGCCAATGCAGTGCTCGGGAGGCTTTAAAGGAGATTAGGGCTGGTACGTTGAACCGTATAGAAGCCTGTACCGAACAAACATGCATGCATATGAAGAGTACAGGGGAGTATATCGAAGTCCATTTTCAAAAGTGGCTAGAAACATACGTAAGCACTTGAATTTAAATTTGCTTTTGGCCCTCTGGCACATTATTGGCCTACGCCAAAGTGCCTAAAGGCCAAAAAGAAATTGAAATGCAAGTAATTACACCTTAAGAGGATCTTCCACTTCTGTTGCGCGCTAGAAAGTTTACTGTTGGTGCTTATGGACAGAAAATTGCTACCGAATATCTTCATTTACTAAGGAACTGCATATCTTTAATCGGAAAGAAAATTTTTAGAGCATTCTTCAGAAGTTTATGAACGGGTTGAAATACTTAGATCGAACGTTTTTAAGAAATAAATTATTAAAAAATAAATAAAATTATTTTGTTTTCTCCAAATTACAATATGTCTAACTTTGCAACCACTTACGCTAAAAAAGACCAACTTTTTTTTTTATTCCTTGTGAGGAAACGATTCTAATAATTTTAATTGCAATCATAACTGATACACCAATAAAAAATAGTATTTTTTTATCGGATCGAAAATACAACACAAATATTTTTAGAAATGAAATTACTGAAAACAGAACTTGAAGAAAATCTAACAACAGTTTTTGAACTAGAGAAAATCAAATACTGGTGGTTGAGGGACCTGATGGAACGATAACCAGAAATTATAAAAGTATTTGAAAGAATCTAAATAGAATTGAACAACTCCGATGAAGAACTAGGAATAGAAAAGAGACGAAGTTCCAGACGTATATTACTATACAAATTCTTCGCAACTAGATTGAAAGTGACTGAAGATGGCGGAAACAGCAGAATTTATGTGAACATCCCAGCAATGGCATTTTAATAATTTCCAGGAATCAGACCAATCGCGCACACGGTTAAATATTTGGGAAAAGTTCCTCGATATATCCGCTAATGTTTCTGATAGATGTCAGTATATACATTTATCGCCAAGAATCCTGAAAAAGCAACGAATAATTTATTTTACGTTATTGCAATGTCTCAGTGTTCAGTTCCAGTGTGATCTGCGCACATGCGCAGAAAGAGGAAATATTTCGTTATCTTAACCACGCAGTGCTAATCAAGTGTATGCTGCCTCCATTTTCATCGCATATTTTTGCACATATCGGAAATATTCTCAGTGAATGGGTATTCAGATCCCTAATTGACAAATAGAAAAGTGATTCAAACGTAGTGTAAGTCGTTGGAGTAATTTAGTTTGTTTTTGGTGTCCGGGCAACGCATTTCTAGCACTCTTTTCTGTTTTCTTGTGATTGGCAGCTTGATCCAGTCTGTAAGACAGCGGACTTTTAATGTGACTTCAAATCTCGCTTCACTTTCTTCTCCCAGCGAGATTTGAAGAAACAACCTCCCGAATCCTGCGTCAACGCTCTGCTACTGAGTTACGGCGGCTCGGTGAAAGAGAGAGAGAGAGAGAGGTCTCTTTCCCTTTCCTTCTCTTCCGGAAAGAAAGAGAGGGAGGCCAGGATCAGGTAGGCAAAACAAGGGGAAGGTGTTGGCCTGTCCTTCATAATTTACCATAAATAAAGCCAATTTAATTCAATGTATCTGAAACTCGAAAATATACTTATAGAGATAGTTGTGTAGTTGATTGTTATTGTTTTGTTTTTTTGTCCAAAGTTAGTTGATAGGAATATTTTTAACGTCCTTTATTTTTCTAAAATACATGCTTTATTTCTCAAAAGCAAATTACGTAATTTGGAAAGGAGTTTTTTTTTTTTTTACCTCGTTGCGTGCTTAAAATGCAAGGGAGGAGGACATGTTTTTGTTCTTTCCTTTTAACAGGGCAATGTTTATTGCAGAGTGACTGATAACTACGTGACAGAGCAAAGGGTAGTCACTATTGGCCATGGCGGAGGGTGGGGTTTGAAGATACAAGCAAGTGCTGTCGATTATTTGTTTTGCTTTTGTCACTCCAATATATGTATTAGTAATAGATTATTATATGACTGGTTTCAATAGCACTACTCCTGCAATTCATGTATAACTCAGCAATTTCTTCTCTCTCTTTCTGATTGTTTTTCCTCTTTCCCCCACAAAGTCCAAAATGAAGAGTAATATATATATATATTACTTATCGTTTGGTAGCCGAAACAATATTCCCAAAATGCGTACGAATTAGGCAAGACTGCGATGATGTGTCCATGTCCCCGATATCTGGATCGTTTGGTCATCCCTACTCTCCAATCAACACTAGAATGATTATGGTTATAGCACAGTACGTCAAGTTTCGGAGCGGATCTGTGCTTGGGACCCGGTGACCCGATTTAGGTCTCCTTACCCGGAAGACAAAGTAGAGCATTTGATTATTTCCTTGCGATTTCGGTATATCGATATTTTTGACAGCCCTTCTTTATAGTAGAATGTGTGTGTCAAATAATCATGGTTCACGTTCTTACCGTCATTTCTAGTGCTGTAATTCGTGTCCACATTGGCAGCATCGAACTCTCCTTCAAAACTAATATCCTCCATAAACTCTTCCAACACAGTGACAGACTGGGACGTACAGGGCGTTAGCGGAGATTCGGCATAAGGGCCCCATTCAACTTGATCGATTTAAGGTAGATGGCTTTTACTGTAAATATCAAGCAATTCAAAATAATTGCATATAGTACAGCGCAAGTAATCGCCACAACTTAAAATATGGCACTGTTACGTGGTTGGATGTTTGGTAAAGCCTTAAATTGAACAAGGTAAAGAGTAGCAAAGGAGAGCTAGGACGACTTTTGATCAGAAATTTTCAGCAGCTGTTGTGACTTAGTACATTCCAATATTACTAAATTTAATGAATATGCCGTGCAGTGTGTAAACAAGAAGTTGGAATTGTTCTTCTCCAGATGAGCTTGCAGACTACTAGATTTTACTTGTTACTCGCATCATTGAAGGTACAGCCAATAAATAACAGAAGGCGGGTAGTAGGTTGTTGTCGGAAATGTGGAGCCTGAGGCGGGTGACAAGTTTCTCAGGCTGTCCTTACGAGGCTGATGAATCGGTAGATGATTGGGATTAAACCATTCTTTTTGGGTTTATTAGTAATACAGACAGTTGGCTATTTTGCAGGAGGGTGGGTACTAGAGGTTGGAAAATGGCATTGAATAATGTTGAGATATATTAATAGGTTGTCTGGTGCGTGTCATAGGGCATCGAAATTTGTTTGGTGTGAGCCAGGGTCCTTGTTGAGGAGCATTATTTCTTCGGACGTGGTAGGGAATGTTAGACTAGTCCGTGGTCGTGCGAGAATGTTTTCGTTGGCTGCAACCGTTGCATTGATGTTGCTTCGGACCGAATTGGTGCGAATCAGTTTATCTGCGAAAATTTCGGCCTTGTCCTCAGGGATGTAGACCAGTCTTTGTGGTTCCTGGGCAGGAGTCTGTGTTGGTTTTATGGGCTTGTTGAAGAGGCTGCGGACTATTTTCTAAAATTTATGGGTGAATACATCGAAGGAGCGTAGTATGGAGTTCCATGCCTTGCCGCTTAATTGTTGAGGGTGCTTTTTTATTTTCTCATTTAGGTGGTTATATAGGCGTTTCAGGGTGCTTTTTTATTTTATCATTTAGGTGGTTATATAGGCGTTTCAGGGTGCTTGTCATGCTCTGTCATAGTGACGCGGGCTAGTCTCTTCAGGGCCAAAAGGAGTTGTGCGCGCGAGCGGGTTGGCTTCTTCTGCTGCTCTGGTGATTGTGTGGTGGTTGTAAGCCTTCATGAGTAGGGCTATGACGTTAAGGAGCGCCTGATCGACTTTTTCCGGAATTTTGGGTCAGGGTAGAGTGAGAATTTCTCGGTTGACGTGCTGTTGATATGCTGGCCAGTCAGTGATACGGATGTTCTGGGAGTGGGAAAGGATGTGGTTATGGTCTATAGTTTGCAGTAAAGGGTTATGGTCTGAGGGTAATGTGTTGACTGATGTTGGACCTTCGGTGATGACTACACCGACACACAGGGCTATATCAGGAACATCTGACCGTCCTCCGTGTGTCGGAAAATGGGTTGGTTCCTCCAATGCATAAACTTCACAGTACAGTGCCGGAAGGATGACATACAGCTGGTCCCTGTTTCTGTTCCTCCTGGAGTTCCACAGTTGGTGATTCGCGTTAAGGTCGCATTCGATGATGACTGTCTCCTAGGTTCCTGAGTACGTGCAGGTCGTTGCGGTGGAAGGTTACTTGGGATTTCTTCTAAACTGACATTGTTTATTGGAGCCTGGGAATAAGCGGTTGGCTGTGTATACTATTGTTATAAAGGGAGGTAACTGAATTTCTTTGACCTGCCGAGTGGATTTTATAACTATAGATGTACCACCTTTGGGTTCATGTAGGCGGTCTGTTCGATATATTGTAAAAAAAAACTATGGTGTTGAAAACCTTTTCGCTGATAAGCGCAATGTCTATTTTGTATGTTGCCAGGAAGTGTCGAAGACCAGGGAGCTTTCGTCGGAGACCATTGGGGTTCCAATAGAGCAGGCGGAAATCGCGGTTGAGTCCTGGCCTTCTAGGCTGATCCATCATCAAAGAAGTCGGTGATGATCCTGTTGGCGAGTTTTTTACAATTGGTCCTTGAACCAGCGCGAAGTTTGGAAAGGGCTGTGGTCAGGTTGTCCAGTGAAGAGTGCCTTAATTTCCTGGAATATGGTGCCGAAGGTGGAGACAACGTCGTCTTAGACGGTGGTGGATGTCTTTGGTCTTTGTTGCTGTGGTCTGTACATTTGCCGGGTATTATGTGCGGTTGTACGAGGCCGGGGCTGGGGAGTAGCTGCTGCATATGAAGATGTGGTTATTGTGTGTGTAGTTTCACTTTTAACTTCCTGATTTGGCTCCTTTTCCGGTTTCGTAGGTCTTAGGTTGTGCTTGAACTTTTTCATGATTTTACTGTTCTGATAGCTGATCGTGTGCTGCCCACCACAATTTGCACAAATTGCTGGAGTAGTCTGTTTTGAAATGTGTACGTAATGCATGACCTGCTGCCACACTTGACGCGTCATCTGTTAATGTGAAGAATGAGTTCATCATGTTTATAGTTTCCTCAGTTTTAACCAGATACTGTGAATCAAATAATCACTCTATAGACAGTCTCATTTGAAATGGTTTGTGTTTTTCTACATGAATCATAAAGGCGGAAATCGATATTTTGGCACCATGGGTCATTTTTCACATTTGAAAGTCACATATATATATAACGCACTAGCGAATCTGATGTTATTCACTTGCTTTTGTATTTGAGAAATTGTGATACAATTAAGCAGCACGTAATAACTATAACCCATATATATATATATATATATATATATATATATATATTAGGGGGGGTCGAAAAAATCGAAAGTTTGAGAACCCTTTTGCGGTAGTGCGGAAAAGTTGTACCTATATCTAAGTATTTCCTCCGTGAAATTTCAGAATCCTGGGATAATATCTTCTGTTCTGGCACGGGCCCTAAAGTTTCGAAAATTTGGTTGAAAAAAGAGAAAAATCTAAAATTTTATAATTTTCAAAAAAACCATAATGCCTTTCGCGCTAGTAACGAAAAGTTGTACCTACATCTAATTATTACCTGTGTAAAATTTCAGAACTCTGGAATGATATCTTCTGTTCTAGCACGGGGTTTCAAATTCCAAAAATTCGGTGGAAATACCAAAATATTTAACATTTTTTTTAGTTTTTAAAAGTATGATATTTATTACAGCGTCTTTCTGGATCAGGACCACAACGAAAATTTGCTTTTAGATATATTTAATTACTATAAAAAGTTTCAGAACCCTGGGATAATATTTTCTGTTCTGGCATTAGGCCTGAACTTGTACAAAAATTGTAAGAAATACATAAACCACATATTCATTCTACAAAATAACTCGCTTATTTCAAGTAAAGTAGCAACATTTTATAACTACAAACAGATTTGGTTTAAAATGTTTGATTTATACGAAGACCTTACAGATTACAATCTTTATGTTTTAACAAACAAAAAAATAAGCGTATACATTATACAACTTTCATACGCTATACAAAACATGAAGCAAAAATAAACTGTCAATTTCAGGTTAGTAAAAATCTTTCGCGAAGGTTTCAAATTTTATGATTGAACCTCAATGATGGCATATTCTTTCTAGATTTCAAGGTAGTCCGAATGAAGAAGTCCCGGTTTTCATGTCCGCAAACTTTACTGTAGGCTCCGTAACAAGTTGTGCAGTTCTTTCCACAGCTTGGGTGTGGCATGGGAAGTCAGTGAATGACCATTGAGCTGGAACATCGACTTGCAAATCTTCGGTTGTTGTGTCATTCAAGACTGGTGGTGGGGTCACTTGGATTGTCCGCCAGTCGATCATTTCGATGTAGTCCTGAGTTTCAAAATTTAGATTAGGAATGCTGCATTTGCGAACACCTTCAGCTTCACCTGTTGCTTCAACTTCTCTGGCTTTTATAACTCTTCGAAATGCAAGGGTCCTAATGTGCGCCCTTTCATCAGTTAGCATCGCAATCAGAATGTTTTCGCGAAATCACTGGGTAAATCTCGTCGAGATAAGTTTTATCCAAATATCTAGAAGTCATAATGAATTGGGTGTGGAGCTCCATCCTTAATTGAATGTTGGATTTTGATACTGAACCAGAATGGCACATACACCCTCATAATGAACTCCACTATAATGTTCAGGCTGTGCGAATGTTC
>JAGDQP010034929.1:0-19848 GCA_022664845.1 Lepisma saccharinum | reverse complement strand
AACAATGAAACTTATAGAGCAAAGAAGTTTGAGTAATGTAGGCCTCTATTTTTGGTTTAGTGCAAAATTATCTTCCTACAACAAGTTGTTAAACATTTTAAAAGCAGAATATTACTTGTACTTTTAGACTTCAGCAGCTAATGCTGTGAAGCTTTAGCGCCCGCTCTGTCCGTCTGTCGACAACTTTCAACTCAGAAACTACTAGGGTTGGAAAGGCGAATGAGGTGTCGTTGAGAAGGTCTCGGTGATACTAGCTCAAACCCGTATCATTTATCCAGATTACAGGAGGGGTACCAGAGATAGGGGCGTTGCCAGATATGGGGTCAGTTTATGGCTAGTAAGATGTTTGAGGTGGCGTTGGAAAGGTCTCGGCAACACAAGTTAAAACCCGTATCACTCATCCAGATCGCAGGGGCGGTTTCAGAGATCGGGTAGGTCCCTGAGATAGCGGGCCCAATTTATATCTTTGGAATAAGTCGAGCTAGGAAGATGTTTTGAGGCGCCGTTGGAAAGGTCTACGCAAGACGTGTTCAAACTTCAACTCCGTATCGTTCATCCAGATTGCAGGGTCGGTTGCCAAGTTTCGGAGTGATTTTAAACTTTGAAATTACTAGGGCTAGAAAAGTGGTTGAGGTGACGTTGGCAAGGTCCCGGCAACGCGAATTCGAACAAGAATCATTTCTCCAGATTGCAGGGGCGGTTTCCGAGATTCTGGGGGATTTCAACTTTGGAACGACTGGGCTAGGAAGGTAGTTGATATGTTGTTGAAAAAGTCTTAGCAAGAGTTTAAACCGATATCATTCATCTAGTTTGAACGGGAGGATTCCGAGTTTAACAGGCGGGAATTCGCAACTTTGAAAGTACTAGAGCTAAGAAAGTGGTTGAAGTATCCTTGGGAAGGTCTCGGCAACACGAATTCAAACCCGAATCATTTCTCCAGCAAGGGCCGTTCCCAAGGTTTTGGGGGGGATCTCAACTTTGGAACGACTGGGATATGAAAGTAGTTTATGTATCTTTGAAAAGGTCTCGCCACAATTTTTCGAACGCCACATTGATCATATAAAGAGCATGCTCGCTGCTGAAGCCTGGCGGTGGCTTATATGCACAGTCCCCGACTCGACTCTGCCTCGCTTGTTATAAATTTGCTAATTTCACTTAAAAGCACCGTAGAACTTTGAATGTGAACTCTAGAATTTTGACATTAGCACTCAAGAATTTTAGTGATTTGTACTCAAGAATGAAGCTAATGTCTACTCAAGATCCAGGGTCTCTACTTATTTTTTTTATTTTCTATTAGTATACTAATTAAGCATTTGACTGAAAATGGGCCAATTCTTAAATGCCATTATAGTATATGAGGATGTAAAATTTAAAACTTTCTATATTTTCCCGAAAAATTCAAGGTCTGCAAACAAATAAACTCTTTTATCGTTTCTATCCTTCATTAATCAGTCAAACCAGACTAAACTTCAACTTAGGCTCTGGTCGACTTGATTCCCACGTAATTTTCGTATCTTATCACGGCCTGAGCCAAAGTTGTCTAAGAGTCAATGATAAAATTGATGCAAATAACATAAAAATAAAGATGTGAAATGAAGAAGTGCATTAGATAAAGATAAAGATAAGACAAAGATAAGATAAAGATAACATTAATTTTATGGGCGGTAACAGCACTATGGCTTACGCCAGTCCCGATACGGGGGAAACCCCTTATCTTTGTCACGTCTAAACTTAGCTGTTATTTGGATAAAATACGAAAACTGAAACAGTAAAATCATATAAAAGCTGAAGATGTAAAAGGTCTTCAGAAATATAAAACACTGGCGTAAATAGCCAAAAGAACGAGAAAGAAAACTAAAGATGTGTAGAGTCTTTAGCATAACAATTTAAAAAGCGTGCAGGTTGTAATTTTTCCCTGAAGCCTGAGGATTTCATCCTCGGTTGCTGATCCTGAATATTATCCCAAGCATTTATAAAGACTCTATATTTCTACTCAAATAGGTAGTAAGTAATCACTTACCAGTAGCCACTAGTTTTAGGACTCTCCCCCAGGGTCATTCCATACCAAATCAACCAATAGAAAATAGTTTTAAAACTTGTGTTTTACAAAATGTGTGATATTTGGTAACTGTTAATTCATTAATATAATAAAAAATACAAAACTACATGTTTTTGTCACTTTCGATTTTTGAGGAACAAATTGTTAAAAATAAAAAAATCGACTAATTTTTTACGCGTTTTGAAACCTTTAAGAGCCCGAAACTAAAAAACTATTAAATTGTCCTAGTCAACGCAAACTTCCACCATTTGTTTCAGAATTTCAAGAGCTGTAATTATTACTATAGTAATAATATTACTAGATAGTAATAGAGCTGATATATTACTTGATTTTATTAGACCAATCTTTATATATTTTTTAAAAATTAAAGCAAAACTTTTTTTGAAAAACTCGAAATATAAATTTTTATTTTTCTTGAGAGAAAATATGTTAAATGTGCTTCTGATTGGAAAGTATGTGCAAAATTTCATGATGGTATTTCAATGGGATCATGTTGGAAAGAAATCTAACATAAGTACATTGCCATTTTTTTATAACGTGTATAATTAGCTTAAAAGGCAGTACGCAAAATGGCTATGTAAATTTAATTGGTTAAAATGTAATATACAGTATCTTAATTTCAGTTCTAGTGTAGAAAAAGCCAAGCTGCCGTAGTTCAGTGGTAAAGCATTGGCGTAGCATTCGAGAGGTCGTTGTAAGATAATATAAAATGGATTTGATGGGCACTATGGGTTACGCCTGTTCCGACGGGAGCAAGTTCGATTCCAGCGGCCGACCACCCTGACTAAGGTTTTTCCAGTTTATTTTTCTCAATCACAACAGGCGAATGCCGAGATGGCACCTTCAATATAGGTCCCGGCCCACACCTTCCCGAATCCTCCCCCTTATCACGGCCTGACCCTTAAATGCCTAAATGCCATAAATATCAATTTTAAAACGGCAGTAAGAATTATTAATTTGAAATTATTTATTTACAGGCTAATCTACCACATTTACTACTTTATTATAATAACAAAGTGGTAGATTCACTAGCCTGTAAGTAACTAATTTCAAACTAATAATTCTTACTGCCTTGTTTTAAATACAGACATCAGGCTGGACTGATTAGTTTTTGCTAGGTTTGTTCTACAATAATTTTAAATTTGAATTACATTTTTGACCTTTAGGCATCTAAGGCTCAGGCCGAGACAGTGGGAAGGATTCGGGAAGGTGTTGGACAAGACCTATGTTGAAGGTGCCATCTCGACATTCGCCTGATGTGACAGGAACAACGCTGGAAAAACCTCGGTCAGGGTGGTCGGCAGCTGGAATCGAACCTACGAGCTCCCGAATGCCACGCCATCCTCCAATTTAAGTTCTCTTAATAAGTTAACTGCATGCTGGTTACCCCTTTTAAATAACTCTCGTATCCAATATCGTGCGCTTATATTTCCTGTTAGACTGGGTTACCAAATAGCTAGCACAAACACCCATGAAAGGCACTGCTTGCGTCATGATCTCTCACCAAAACCAGACTCTGAAGCCATATATTCGATCTTCGACGACCTTGCTCTGATGAATGAAAGAGGGAGGGAACTCTGCTCTATTTTGGAATGTCTGCCCACGACCCTATAGTGTCATTTGACACCAGCGAGCAGAGTTCTTCTCTACCTTCCCCACGCACACTGGTCAGTGGTCACCACGGAAGTACGAACATAGAAGAGGAAAAGAAACCCTAACGTAAATGTGAGCATCTGGTGGATGATATGACTAAGACAGAAGCCCATATATTACTATAGGAATTTCATTTTTAATAGCCTCACAAAGAACTTGTACATAGGATGGTGGGGAAAGATACATAAAATGAAAGAGGATACTAAAAAGAAGTATCCTTTCAAGAGTTTTAAAAAATAACCCACGTTTTACACGAAAAAAGTGATTTTTTTTCTTCTCCGTATTTCTCTCCCATTTAAAATGCATGGCGTCAAGAGCATCTACATTTAAAAATTATGCTACAAGGTCAGTTTTGCTCCTAAAATTTCCATTACATTTTTAAATGAAGGAGACATTCTTTAGGCAGTTCTGTATTAGGGCTTTTTTAAATTGACTTTCTTGTTTTTGTAATATGACCAAAAATGTTAGTACACTGTCTAACTGTACCTCTTCCCCTTAAAAGGCATTGTTTTAGTTTTGGTGGAATTAGGAAGTACACTAGACACGAAACTAAAACGACGTAGTGTTTCCATTATTACTGTCATTTCTTCAGAGGATCTCGCGATCCATAACGCGTCGTCAGTATATACTACAGTTTTAAATATTATATGATTTAATTGTAATCCAATCAATTTTGAGGTAAGATTTTGAATTAATGGTACAATCAACAAATTGTACAAGTTGGTAGAAATAAGACTACCCCAATGCAATCCACGTTCCATTCTAAAAACCGCCATTAATCGATTATTAATATTTAGTATTATAGTACGAACAAATAATTAAATAAAAGGTTCGGCAAATTGAAATTGACTCATTATAACCAATAAGTATTTTGTATATGTAATGAGGAATATGCAAGTTCCAAATCAGATATAAAAAAGAAAATTCTGGAATAAGTTTATGCTGAAAAGGCTTGAGTTTTCTCTCTCAATGGCGCTAGGAGAACATGAATGCGTTTTCAATTAGGAACTACTCCCTGATAGTCCTCCAGAAGAAAATTCATCATTGGTTGTAACATGTCTGTAAATACTCATAATATAATCTTATAATCCCTGTTCAACAAAGAAATCAAGCGATAACCGGAGGCAGTAGTTTTATTTCAAGCCTTGGGTATCAACAATCCAATCGCCTGAGCGAATTCCATTACTATTTGTCCGTTTTGTAAAAAATGATTATAAATATTAGTAAGAAACCGAATAAGTATATGCTTAAATACTTTATAAAATTTTGAACCTAAACCATCCGGACCTGGAGTAGCAAGGACATTCATCTGATTAATAGCGACATGAATTTCTTCAGATATAATTGGGTAACCTAAATTTTGTTTTTGTTCACTATCAAGTTTAGGCAAATAAATATTCTGAAATACATTTTCGACACCCAACATTGGTTTTGTTGATAAAAAGTTTGATAATGTGGTATAATTGCACCATAAAAATCCGCGCCAGTATATCTTCCTCCCCTCGAGTCTGTAAACAAATTTATAAGTTTTGCTTTGGCATGCTTACGCTCACTTATAATAACTGGGTAAACCTGCAGTTTAAAAGTCCCGTTTTGTTGCAACTTAGATCTTACATGGGCACCCTGTATATGTTTTGCATGAAACAATCTAATTTTATTTTGAAACTGCTTAACTTTTTGTACCCATTTTATATTATCCTGTGGTCATTTACTATAATACTGTATAGATAAATAAGAACTTTGTAGGTTTTGTCTATCATTTCTAAAAAAATATTTAGAAATATTTTTTTGAAAAAGAAATCGTTTCATATTTCACTGCTCCTTTAAAATTACACCAGCGTAATTGTAAGTTAATATGGCGCAGTAGTGTTTTATTATATTCCTTCCATAATTCTGTAATTATTTGCTCATATTTTTCAATATCACATAATTTAGCATTTAATTTTCACCCAAAACTTGGTGAAAAATGAGTGTGAATGTCAATTTTCTACCTTATTCCACACTAAAGAAGATCAGAAAAGGGAAGGTTTCGTCTTTTCATCATTTTAATTTTATTATGAAATTGTTTCATGAAATAGATCATATCTAATTGACCTTCCTTTAGAATAAAAAAATGTTGCCCCTGGTTGCTGTGGAAACATGCTTTCCCATGCATCAATTAAATTAAATTAATTCTAATTATTTTTTGTAATGCCAAACTAATATTTGCACCCGACGAACTGTCTTTACTATTTCTCCTAGTGTTCATGTCTCCCAAAATAATGATAGGATATTGAAGATATTTCCGAATTTCGAGAGCTAAACATTTTATATAAATTGTTCTCAAAGACACTTATTGCCAGTTCCGTTTGGTAAATACACTGCGATAATAGCATCTTGTTGTTGTAACACTAAAGACGTTAGACATCTAGTTTCATGCATGTAAACACTATGAAAACGAGCTCTTGACGTAAATATAATGATATACCGGTTTTGGTTTGAAGGTGATATTTCTGAATATTGCCATAATTATAAAAGTCCCACATTGGTTGTGCACAGAAAGAAAAAGATATTCCGGGTGTTGTCATGGTGGAGGGGGAGAGGGGAAGGTTATCCAAAGTCGGAGCGTAGTTCCCGACGAGAAGTTTCAGATCCTCACTACAAGCCACGCCAAGGGGTAGAAGAGAAAATTTTCATTGCACGATTCTAAGAATCATTTTATTCGAAACTCGAATTAGTTTTTTTTCTCTCTCTCTCTCTCTCTTGTGTGTGTGTGTGTGTGTGTATGTATGTGTTTACCTGTTTGAGTGTGTGAGAGAGTTGCAAGAAATAGATAATACATTACCATCAATAGGAACTGAAAAATAACTATTGATAATGCAATAGCAAGTTAAAGTTGAATTGTTAATGTATTTTGTTTAAATGACGAGATTCGCATGTCTAATACTTTGTGATAAGCAAGAGTGCGTTTTATATAAGAAAATAAACTTAACCTGTTTTTAACTTCATTTCGAAGCGTAGTTTTAGGTGTGTCAAGCCACGCAGAAATTACTAAATAAATTAGTAAAAACCAGAATAAGTAACTGAGAATTAATCAAACAGTAAATAGTATAATAGCAATCTAATAATAAATCGAATATAGAACTGGGACTTTGATAATTAACAGAAATCAAATCACTATCACGCATGTAATCGTTTAACCTTAGAAGTTGCGATAGAGCTCAGCTCTAGTGTTGTGGGTCGTCCCTTCGATCCCTGCTCATGTCATGTGGACTACGTGGTGGACAAACAACGCGTGCGTGGGTTCTCTCGGGGTTTTCTCGTTTCCCATCATTTCATCATTCCACCAGTTTATTCTATCAGTATCCGTCCGACCTGAGCCAAAGTTGCCTAAAGGACTTAAAGGTTAAATTAAAATTCAACGATTCACGTCAGGTATAAATAGTTCGGAAATCATACATTTGTATTGTTCTGGGTTACTGACAAAAATATTTTACAAACTTACAACCACCTAGGAAAACCTCAAAGTTCCCGAAATGTTGAAACTTGAATAAATCGTATATGCATTAAAAAAGTCAAACCGTGCTATCCTGACCTGATGGTATAGTGGCTAATGTCTCGGAATTGGTATAACCCAATGTTCGACATCTTGACTGAAGATTTCCACGATGATATCGCATTTAGATCTCGCGTGGAATGTCCGAAATTTTGTGTAAAACCGAGCAGTGGTTCTCATTGTTTTGTTTTCCGGGTCACCAATAGTCCTAACCAATCATCGGAACGTTACAGAGAGAAACGTATCAAAAGCAGGAATTCCGCCAGGATTTTCCGTGGTGGGATGGTGTAAGTGGAGTTTTTCACGGTTTCTTTTGATTTTTCACCGTAAAAGTTTTAAAGATGCGGGTGCTCTCAAGTATTTAGGGGTGACACCCCCAGAGGAAGAATCTGGCGGAATCACTGCGACAGAATGCAATCATCAAGAGTTAACAATAGTAATGGAAGTGACAGAATCTATGAAAGTGGTATAAACAAATATAACATTTTGCTGATGATAAATCGTAGAGAGAACTCCTGGTGATTATAAACCCGATAACAAAGCGTTTTCTTCTCTCCAGAGACTGCTTATATCGAATGCATCGTTCACATTAAGAGGTTCAAATCATTCTTAGCACACAAAAGAAAATAGGCGGCCTAGGTAGTTGTGTGATGTAAGGCCAGTGTCTCCTAGGTAATGGGTTCAAATCTCGCCTGGGATATATTTGGGTGTGGATTTTAACAAGTATTGCACTCGTATAATCTTTACGGGGCAATATCAAAAGTTACTAAAATGATATATACAAAATGAAGCTTACCAAACTTATTACGAATGAAAATAAACTAAATGGAGACTGCTCTACGTCATTCATTTTACACGCTGCCAAACAGACATCAACCGATAAATCAATTCAAAAGCACTAATTCTACTGTGTTACTGCCGCGTGCATGGGTGTCTGTATTCTTCTGTCGGAATATTCACTTTCTTTCATCGTCTCTTTGCTGATAGAAATACAGTATTTGTGAAAAATAATAGGATGTTTCACTCTTTAGGTGATTTTATTTCTATTGCTGAGTTTCACTGACTAATTATTTAATTAATTATTTTTTCTCATGGTAATAACGAAGCCACATACATTTAGGAATACAATTATAATTTATGTTCGTCCGAGCATTTAAAAAAACGAAATAATATTAATAACTAATATTTGCCGAATAGCCTATGTTCTGGCTGTAATGATATTTCCCATTTCCACTCTGTTATATAGACCAACATGTATTTCAAGCTATTTTAATATGTAGTGTACTGTCTAATAAGGGTGAGAGGAAGGAAGTAGCTGACTGACATTGAATCTGAAGACTAAAACCTAGTTCCTACTATTTACTGCCTTTCCTCTGTGTGTAAGGGAAACAACGCTATCAATGGCAGAATCAAGGGCTAATTGGTTACAAAAGGTGGCGTGTATGTAGTAATCTTGTGAATGAAAGCAGGAAACAACAATGCTAGTTACTTGCAACTGTTGTTTGGTGTTTGCAGCACGTCAGAGGTTACAAGGGGTCGGATAATTGGTATGTGGGAGTGTGGGCTGAAATAGCTATTGTTGTTGGATACAGCGAATCCGTTACTGGATTCATCGTTTTGAAGAAGAGGGCGAATATGGTTTGAAAACACGTCCGAAGCCTGATGTGCGAAAGAAGACCACTAGAGAACAAGATCAAGCTTAATTAGACTTAAATCGTCTCAATCCTTTCATACCAGCATCATCCATGGCCAGAAATTAAAATTTACCAGTTCGTGTTCACACTGTAAGAAACCGTCTGCATGCTGCTGGAATCCATCACTGAAGAGCTGCGAGAAAAACTGAACTCACAGATGATCATCGAGCTTTCCGTATTGCATTTTGCCTGCAGTATTTGCCAGTTGAAGATACCTTTTGGGAAATAGGGGTATATGCAGGTGAGAAGGTCTTCTCATCTGCTGAGGACGTTAGGATTTTTTTCTGGCGTCGAAACGATACACGACACTCCCCTGAGCATGTTGTGGCTAGAGCACGCAGTGGCATGATTAGTGAGACATTCTGGGGGGTGGATGACTTCAGCAGGAGTTGGTGAACTGGTTGAAGTGTCCTCTAGAATGGATTCTGAAGAATACGTTCTTCAGTACTATATGCTACCAAGTATCCGAGCGGTCTATCCAGCAGGTAACATGGAAACAATTAAATATGTGCATGATAATAGCAATGTACACACCTTCGACATTACAAAAGCTTGTTTTGCGGAACACCCGGAGATCGATGTCATTGATTGGCCTGCCAAATCACCTGATCTCAACCCTATTAAGCATATCTGGGCGATAATGGTCCGCGACTGGGAATGCCAGCAAGAACGAACAGTTGATGCTATCAGGGAACATGTGAGAGATGTATGTGAGAGTATAAGAAGACGTCCACTGTTATGCTCTTCGTTAGTGCAGTCAATGCCGAGAGGAATAAATTAAATGTTGGACTGCGACGGTTAGTGGTCAAAATATTGAAAGTAATGCTATATTTTTCACAATTCAAGTTACAAAATTTTGTTTTCCCCTGTTCAAGAGATATAATGTTAATTGATTTCGTTGCATACTCTTACACAAAATGCGCGAGAAACTAAAAAAAATGCGTGAGAATGTTGTAGTTCAGAAGGTTTAAAGTCTGTGTTCTATGGATTAACGTTTGTGTTGTAACTCTTTATAATGTTTTTAGTTTCTCAGCAAACTCCCGCATTTCCTTCCTCTCATACTGACCACTCTCCCGCATTCGAATTTATCTAGGTTGATATGTCTGATACTATCTACCAATAATAATTGTTAGCTCCGTGATGGTGATTGTTCTCGTTTGGCCATCAGATAACGTGAACTATAGCCGCTATTTTTCAGTGAGCAAGAGAACAACTTCCGAAGGACCTGGCGCATGGTGCTTAGCTGTTGGGCCTAGGTCATGGTATAATCGTGGGATGCCACCTCTGTAGGTTCCCAGCCGTGTAATATCCCCTAAGTTAAACAGGCACCATTATGACATTTGTCTTGCTAAGTGGAAGGTTGAGGGACATT
Organism: Lepisma saccharinum; assembly: GCA_022664845.1. NCBI lineage: Eukaryota > Metazoa > Arthropoda > Insecta > Zygentoma > Lepismatidae > Lepisma > Lepisma saccharinum. The sequence continues at coordinate 9,535 of JAGDQP010034929.1, read as the reverse complement.
GTAGCAACGCCGCCACCCAGTTTTAACAGAGCAAGGATCTTAGCCAAACTTTTCAGGTAAGTTACAACATTTTTTGTATACACGTGTATAGTGGAAAAGGGTATTCCTGGAGTGTATCAATTATTTATTTTGTGGCCTAACATTTAGTTTAACTTATATTTATGGACTAGGTATACACCTTACAGGCTAAGCCTGCCACATGAAGTCCCTCAGAAATGTTACCGTTTAATCATAGTTACCTGTCTGGCCTATAAATATAAGTTCAATAAAGAACTAAATGCTTGATTCTCGCAATACATATTTCCTTGCCTATTCAATAATAGCAATATTGCTGAAAGATTAGTTTTACTTTATCTTCAACACGTCTCAAATCTCCCATATGATGTTCAACTATGAAATACCGTGTAGCATTTCAACGCGAACCTCATGCAGACGAGATAAGAAGAATCCTTATTGCGCACCACCATACATGATATACTCTCGTTCTATCAGTTGTCTTTCTTATTTTAATTGTAACTTGCATGTGCCACCCTCTCCTTCCCTTATAACACACTTCTGTATAACCTCAACAACTTTTATTGTCTGCTTAAAGTTCGCGTCTAGTTGTAACGTGGCATTGCATACTTCAACTTCTTTTATAGGACTGGAGATATGTTGATATTAAAAAAACATATTACAGCAGTATTTAACGCTCTTCTAGTATGAACATGGTTGGTTCTGGACTGAAACAGGAATATGAGCCAGGTGAACAGATATTTTTCCTAGTCTAGCATCCGAAGGAGGTGTTGTTCAAAAAACGAGAGCTTAACATTGACTCCGAAGCACTTTTGTCCCCATAGAGCATCGAACCTGGCATGCCATGATTAGCAAAACCTGTTGTCAGTCGGGAAACTTCTTATATTATTAAGGGTATTTTTTAAGAAAAAAGTCAAAGAGCACTGCAGCTTTACTCAGTCTATTACATCTCTTTTCAATTGCGAGTGAATGAATTGCTATTACCGTCTGAAAGGAGTTGATGAACTCCTATGGTTTTTGCTAAAGTAGACTGTGGACCACTCGGTTCAATGGACCCCAGCGGAAATTGTATCCGATACCACGCGCACAGAAAGCGAGTGCGCTAAACCTCTCGGCCACCCTGAATTTCCTTTTCATTCGTGTTCTAAGAATTATTTGAACCTGTTAATGTCAGTAACGTTGTTTGATGCAAGTTGTTGTAACTTGCTGATATAAACTCACTGTTGTTCTGTTTATATCAGCAAGTATTTCTCTACGATTTTTCATAAGTAAAGGATTGTATTTGTTTATACCACTTTTAAAGATTTTGCCATTCCCATTATTAAGTAACTAGCTCTATGGTGTACATAACTCGCAAGTTTATTGCCGCAGTAACAAGTTTATTGGATTCTATCCTGGACTAGATCAACAAAATTTAACCATGATCATCTACCTCTCACAGATCCCTTCTACTGTTGTTTCTCCATGATTTCTCGGTCTTCCCAACGACCTCCTTCCCTCCAGATTATCATTCACGATAGAATATGATCATCTGTCTTTCCCCCATCCGAGCTATATAACCAGCAAATCTTAGGTGTAATTATTCCATTGTTATCATATCGAGTAAATCATAGTGTATGGAATTTTTCATTATGCAGGCTTCATTATGGATGCCTTTTTGGCATCTATGGCTCTGCCTGGGATTAGGGAGGGGAAAGGATTCGGGAAAGTATCGGCCAGGGCCTATGTTGAAGATGGCATCCCGGCATTTGCCTGTTGTGACTGAGCAAAATTCCTCAGTCAGAATGTTTGCCAGCTAGGGTTTGAACTCATGACCTCCGGAATACAACGCCAACGCTCTGCTACTGAGCTGCTGTAATAATTAAATCAATCAGTTTGAGACAAGAAGGTTGTAATACCCGATGGCTACTTACAATTCACATATTAACTTCGGTAAAACGCATATGTAGTTAACATTGACTGCGACAAAGATCTCAAATGTGGCAGGCACAGTGGCTCAGTTGGTCCCGCTTGCTCGTAGTTTCACGAGCTGTATTGGTGTGTGTTTTTGGAAGTCTGAGCGTAGTTTCCGATATAGTGTTTGTGTATAGATACTTTTGATTTATTGCGATACATTATAGTATTTTTTTATATATAAATGGCGAATCACGAAGAACAAGTGGCGAGAGAATATACTTTGAAAGTTGACTTTAGTAATTTTCCTCATTGTCCCCATATTATTTCGATACATGATATGGTACGTGACTGCCTATGTCTAGCACCTAATGAAGTTGTTGCTATAGAAATATGCCATTACTTGAAGAAAGCATTTATAAAATGTGTTAATACTGAAGTAGCTGACAGGGTGTTACAAGAACGTCAAGGTGAAGTAATTTATATTGAGAATGGTACAAGATAAAAACTATTTATTGAACTAGAACGTCCACCGGAACCTAGTTTCATATTAACGACCGTACCTCTTGAAATAACGGATAAGTACATTGCTGAATTTTTTACAGTGTATGGCGTGGTCTCCTCCATGAAACCCCGTTTTTACAAAGTTACGCTATGACGTGTACAGTGGTAAAAGACAGATTTTCTTTGAGAAATTACATCGTGCTCCACCGGGATTTGTTCCCATGTTGAACTTTAATGTCCAGTTTTTTTCGACTGACAATTCTATTCCACAAAATCCTCCTCAGTCTATCACATCTACCCGTTCTGAGAAAGAGCAAGATCCAAATCTCGTCATAAACTCTACAAATTTCCCTACAGTACAGCAAAGCTTGCAACAGAACGAAAGCAGTGACCTTCAACCAAGTTTGATTGCTCCTGTTCCATGCGCGCCGGGGGTCAGCGTCACTAAGGATGTACCTGACATTGTATCACCTGACAGAACTGCTGCAAGTGTTGTGAAGGGCAGTAACGCACAAAACCTCATCAGATAGTTTAATTGTCAGTGATTGTGATGCGAATGGCAAGGTATCGTCTATGAATCAGGCACCTAATAGTAGCGTAAGTGTTTCTAAAGACGAATTCTTTTATGAAGTGGCAAGTGTAAGTGATGAATCAATTGATAAAGAATATATCAAGCATTACACTAATATTCTAAATCAAGAGGACGAGAGTATCGGTGAGTTACACAAGGAAGATATATCTTCAGGGCAGGAGGAAAGGGGAGAGTCTGACTCCAGCCCTTTTCGCAGTACACGATTTAAACGGCCCAAGGTAAGTGCCACATCTCAGTTGATTAGAAAGAAAACAACTCGAAAATCCAAGAACTAACACCTATCTACAAGAGAAGAGGAAGGTAGTGGTCCGGACCTGTTTTCTAAGTACCTTGCCCCGTGTCAGTGCCTACCCTCAGAACACCATTGCATTCATTTTTCTTTGCATTTTGCTTAAGTGTATGATAGAACATTTGGCATATCACCACATCTCATTAAAAAATGTATCCAAACGGTGTTGGTTGTGGACAAGAAATCAAGATGGCAGTATTTCGTTGTGTAGTAATTGTATGCTTACTATTAGATAGCTTCAAACTTTCAGGCGTCAATATATCATTCGATATGGCTAGTAAACAAAACTGATATAATTTCAAGGTCGCGACGTTTAACGTATGTAAAGCGTATAGTGAAAAAACTAATCGTATTATTACCAAGTATGTGCAAGATTTGGCCATACAAGTAATTGCGTTACAGGAGATTAGCCACAATAATCTGCAGATTCCTAACTTTACCTATATAAAAAATTATAATGTAGAGTACAAAGTAGGTTGCAGTTTTGCGATCCGTAATGACATTGATTTTGAAGAAGTTTTTAAAACTCCAGACGGATGCATATTTTGTATAAAAATTGACGAATTACTTATAATTAATGTATATATGCATAGTTGATCCGAAGATCGACAGAAGAGAGTTCTTTTGTTTCTGGATTTAGCGATGTATCTCCAATACATAAAAAGAGACCACTTAGTGCTTGTTGGAGATTTCAATTCCATCTTTGAACGGCCGGCCTCGACATCACCGAACAATTTTAGTAAAGAGTTTGAACAAATTATGAAAACTTTTCAATTATGTGAAGTTTGGCAAATATTGAATCCAAACAAAATGCTGTATACGTATATTACTAACTGATGTAAGAGTAAGCTCGATTATATCATAGTAAGCTCAGATATGAAACCGAGGTTATGCACTATAAAAGCCTATAAATTAGCGTGTTCTGACCATTGCTCCTTAGTAATGGATTTTAAATGGGAGAAACATTTATTTATGTGTAAAACATATACATGGCGTTTAAACGCTGATTTTTTGTGTGATGAAAATTTTCAAAAATTAACACATCAAGTGTGGTTAGAGATTGATAAATATTATCGCACACCTCAGACACTTTTACGTGTTTGGGAGAAAACAAAAAAATCGTTTCAGGAATGCTTATAAATCATTTACATTAAAACATTATGAAGACAAAAGAAACCTGTTAAATTTTTAACAGGAGTTATTACAATCATACAATGAGAAGGCCATGCAAGACGTCGTTTTTTTATCAAAAGTTAGGAAAATTCAAGGACAGATAAAGTTATTGCTTAACGATTGTGTTCGGGGTCTCACTAAGCGCAACCAATTAAGTAAATGTGGTATATCTGAGACTATAAATCTTGTTAATATTCTTATAGACCGTAAACGCAAAGAAAAGAACTTTATAAAGAAATTCCGTAATGAAACTGGCCAAATCTTTGAAGGACAAGGCATTTTTCACGGTATTCGTTACCAATATTTATCCTTATTTCAAAACGGGACAAAAGGGGATGTGGATGTGTTATCTGTTTTCAATTTACAGTCACTAACCACGCTTTCAGAGGAAGATGGAGGCTTTTTGCAAGCACCTTTTACGGAACATGAAATTAAGGTTGCGATACAACAATTACATAACACGTCAATGGGAGGAGAGGATGGTATTAATAGTCAATGGATGAAACAAAATAGTGAGAAAATAGTGACAAGCCCCTAAGGGCGATACCGATTTTTTTATATCTATCGGTGTACTGTTAAAATAATAATAATGGCATAGCATCAGTGGACAATTGTCGCCTTATTCATCTACATAATTGTGATACTAAAACTTTCCTTAGATGCGTTGTTCATAGACTCCATCACATCATTCCTAAATTATTACACCCATGTCAAAGTGATCATAAAGGGACTATACCTATCTATGTTCATCTCATGAACATCCGTGACGTGCTAATGCATGCACATCAAGGGGCCACAATACCTTTACTTTTACTCAAGACTCATTTTCGTAGGGCGTACGACACCGTGAGCCATAGCTATTTATTTAAGGTACTACCCCTTTTGAATTTTCCGCTAAGGTTTATAAACATGATGAAATGGGTTTATGCCAATCGTTTCTTTCAATTATCTATAAATTCTGTTATCGTCCCTAAAATAAAAATCAATGTTGGGGTCACGCAAGGCTGTTGTCTGGCCCCGGTATTCTTTAGTTTGTCCATGGTGCCATTTGTCACGGCAGTGTATAATGTTCTCAGTGGTGTTACATTTATACAGAATCCTTTAAAATGTATTTTTTTACGCTAATGATGCGACTTTTCTGGCTAGAAATGATCAAGAAATAGACGAAATTTTTCATGTTATACAAGCTTTAGCTAATATTTCTGGTATTGTGCTTAATCCTCTGAAAACACAGGCACTTAATCTAAAAGCTAAGATACAAGATATCAAGTTACACCGGCTTAATATAAAACAATCTATTACTATACTTGGTGTGGAATGGTATAGTTACTTTTCTCAAACTGTCACAAATGCAGAAAATAGGATATTAAAAACGTTTACCATTGATACGCTAACATATAAGAGTTGCCTCACATCGTTACTAGATAGGGCTAGATTTTTGAGCATTTTTGTCTTCAGTAAGATGTATTGTCAGTTACAATTGTTTCCTGTATCCAACAAATTTGGGGCCAAAATACATAAATATCTGGTGTAGTAAAAAGTAATCCATTATTTTTGCATGACATTGCAGGCTTGACTTACCATAGTTAGAATGATCCGATTTAGGTCACTTATGCGCCGTTTTGTTCGATAACGTGTTGCCATTTGGAAGGTAATATCATGATGCCTCTCTCATAGAAGCCCTATTGGCAAAAAATTGAGACAGTCGATGTTCACAAGCCTCTCTTGACGCGAATTTTGCACCAGCAAACGTGTTCGCCATGGACAGGAACAGATGGTAATCACTCGGTGCCAGGTCCGGACTATAAGGTGGATGCACAAGAACCTCCGAACCAAGCTCCCGGAGCTTCTGGCGAGTCACTATCGATGTGTGTGGCCTGGCGTTGTCCTGGTGGAACACAATGCCTGTCCTATTGGCCAAAGCTGGCCGCTTGTGGGCGATTGATGCGTTCAGATGGTGCAATTGTTGACAGTATAGTTCCGAGTTAAGGGCTTGGCCGTAGAGGAGCAGCTCATAGTAGAAAATTCCCTGCCAATCCCACCAAACAAACAGCAAAACCTTCCTGGCCGTCAATCCTGGCTTGGACACCGTTTGCGCCGGCGCACCGCGCTTCGACCACGACCGTTTTCGCGTGACGTTGTCGTAAGTGATCCACTTTTCATCACCAGTTACCAACAGCTTCAGAAATGGGTCGCTTTTCTTGCCATTCAGCAGCGATTCGCAGATGGAAATTCGGTCCATGAGTTTTTTTTTGCGTTAACTCGTGTGGCACCCATACATCAAGCTTCTTTTTGTATCCAGCCTTATGCAAATGGTTCCATACGGTTTTTTGTGCAATGTTTAGCTCTTGGGCAATCGAAACAGTGCTTACATGACGGTTGGACGCGACAATGTCCATGAATTTATTGACATGTTCGACACGTGGCCTTCCAGTGCGTGGTACATCTTTGACGTCAAAATTACCGGCACGGAATCGACGAAACCAAAATTGCGAGTGATTGGCTGTTACAGTATCAGGACCATAAACACTATTCACATTTGCAGCCGCCTCCGTTTCGTTTTCGCCTTTATCGAAGAAAAGCTGTAAAATATAGCGTATTTTCTCTTTGCTAGTGTCCAATTTGACGCGCGCTCACACAACGCTTTGTCAACTCATCACAACTATCTGAACAGTGTTTGTAGTACGCAATCTCATCGTTTGAACGCCATCTCGTTGAACCCGATCGGACTTATACAACGCGAGATACAGATCACTGAATCCATCTATTGGCTAAATAATGGATTACTTTTTACTACACCAGATATGTCGGATATTTTTTATGGTATCAACAAATTCTTAGAACACCTCGTTCTCTATTGTATAAAAAACTGGAGGATGGAGGTATTAATCTGAAAAATATCCAGTTACAAGCTAAAGCACTCTTATCTCACAGATTATTACAAGTATTGTGCAAAATACTGACAATTTGTCATCAGATGTAACATTAAGAGCCTTAAGGGATATTGATGATGTTGCCCCGGTTGACATAAATTCCATTAGGGGTCCTATGAAATATTTTACTACAACCGTACTTGATTTTCCGTGCTCCCGTTTACTACAACCGTGCTCCCGTTTTTTCCCTCATTTTACCAATTCATCCCATCATTATCCATACGGCCTGAGCCATAATTGCCTAAAGGCCTTAAAATAAAATTTAAAAAAATCAAATGTGGCACGGACAGACGACAAAAGTAATTAAGGAGATTTAATGAACTGAGTTTTATCGTGATTTTAGTTTTTTTTTTTTTTAAGATTAGGAATCCTTCCTATTACATTACTAATAGATCTTTTTAAATATTGGAAAGTTCTTTTGTATCTATGTCATTCTTCTGAGTCATACTTGACTTGTTCACATTATTTTCTTTTTCACTCAGAAATAAATTCATATCCCTACAAATACAGGTGTGGGACGTGTTTCTTACTTTTTAATATAAGGATATATACGCAACATTTTTAGAAACGCACACACACAAAGAGAGAGAGAGAGTGATAAAATTTTAAAAGTCTCACTCCCCTTTATAAAAAGCATTGCCGAGTATTGCACAAAAACCTATGGAACGAAGCTTCGCTGTTCCGTCTCTCATTTCAGGTGAGTCACGTGTTCTAGGTCATGTTGGCTCGCTTTGGCGCTCAGGAATTTCTTGTCTAGCATTACGCTCCGACCTTAGATATTCCCCTCCCAGTACGCCCACACGCGCCAACACCCGTAATATATTTTGCTTTGTGTGTACTATTTCCTAAATAACAATTATGTGTAAAGCATTTGGATTGGTGAACTGTTGTAAATGCATTATTTTTGTCAGATGGCGCGTGACAAATATTAACGGTTGCGAAAGCTAGTGCTGTTGGCATCTTATTGTGTGTTATTAACCACACACACTATAATAAAGAAGTATTTTCCAATATCATTATCAAGTTCATATTGGTGCTGTTTGTTTATATTACAGAAAAGTACGTAGCTGCTCTGAGGTACACTATACTTAATCACATGACAGGAAAGGCTAACGTTTCACAATCGTCACACTCAGTTTGGGAGCGTGTTTGTCTTCCTTGTCCTAAATCTGACACTTTGCTCGTTTTTGTTTCCGTTCTTTATTTTTTTTCAGTATTTTTTAACTTAAAAGCAAGGAAAATGAAGTGATAAATGTCATAAGTCACTATTATCGCTTTCCGAATGAGACGAATTATTTTTAACTGCCTCAGAATTAAACTTTATTTCATGATCGTGATATTGAACTTTTAATGCCTTATCACTAACTACTGATCTAGAAAATGTGTCTAATACAACACTTGGATCATCCTCATTTAACATTTTTTGACCCGTCTATTACCACTTTTTATTCTATACTATCTTTTTGCTGAAACAAAATGCCCCCTTTGTCGATTTGTGTGAGTGGAACAGCTGATTCATTGTCGAAATACGGCAGGGGTGTGTGGCCTGCTTCTTCACTCTCACTTTCACTCGTAATACTTTGTTCTGTTGACTTTATGGGTGGGGGTATTGACTGGTCAAGGTTGTCAGTATTCCTGAAATTTTCTGAAATTGGCAGTTTTAATGGCTGAAGTAGATATGGAAACTCATTATCGCCATTTGTGGAAGCTGAATTATAGTCCTTATCAGTAGTCGTAATAATGTGCTTCTCCGCATTTTTTAGGTAGATTTCGAAGAAAATATACCTATTGAGATCGGTACGATATGAAAGTGTATATTTATATATATATATATAAATTTTTATATGCTGTTTCTAGGCTTAATAGCTCGGTTAAGTTCGTTAATGAGCAAAATCGGTGGCCATCTTTGATCCAAAATGGCCGCCGAACCCATTGTTGTATAGAATACACAGCCTAAACCGCTGCGGCTATTGAAATCAAATTTGGCATAAAGGTACAACATCACTTTTTGATTATGGAAATGTTACCTAATGAGTTCAAAGACGCCATCTTGGATCCAAAATGGCGGACCTAAAAATCCATTTTCCACACCGTTTGAGCTAGAGATACGAAATTTGGCATAAAGGTGCATTATGA